>JAGFZM010001940.1:876741-894852 GCA_017657215.1 Limnothrissa miodon
CACTCACTCGCACTTACAATTACACTACCCTCCACACCACTATCCCTTCCTCTTGACCCAAATTAAAAGAGCCTTAGCAGCCTTTGTGGAAAGGTCCTCCTTTGCCGCTGGGAGCAGAAGAATGGCACTTGCCAGCTCACTTTACATCTAGCTTTCTCTGTCTCTCTTACACGTGCAAACACACCATTCACACACTCTGACATCAGACATGTACACACACACACACACACATAAGACATGTACACACACACGTACACACACATTCAGAGGATCACAAGCCCTCTGCTCCCTTCTCCTCCTCTCAGGCAGCTGTCAGAAGGCATTAGGTGGGCACAGAGAGCACAGCGGTGGCACTCTACTGTGGAGCTGGTCGGCAGGCTGATTGGAGAGAGAAATTGAGAGAAAGGAAGAGAGAGACAGGCAGGGCTGTGGTGCTCTGCTCCGCTTCTGCAGAGAGCAGCTGGAAGCACGTCTGTGTCTATCACCCTCCCCCCTTCACCCCCTAGTTCAGCGTTCAGCATCTGCTGGGTGCAGCTCCACACGAGCTGAAGAAAGACAGTGAGAGGGAGAAGAGTTTTAGGATGACAGGAATGATACGGAAGCAGTGTGCACCTGTTACTTGGAATAGGTAAAGCAGGAGTGTGTGTTGGTATGTGTTTGCTGGTATGTGTGTGCTGGTATTCGTGTGTGTGAGTGATTAATACTAGTATGTTACCAGTATAGGGTTATATTCGAAGGGAATGTGTAGTACATGAGTCTGTGTGTATTATTAGGAATTGTGTTTGTGTGTTCGGAGGTTATCTGAGGAAAGTGTGTGTGTGTGTGTGTGTATGAATTCATTTGAGTGTGAGCTCATGTGTGAAGTGCTGCTCTCCACCCCTTGTAAACAAAGGCCCACATTTCCATTGCAAATCAAATAGCAAGATTTGCTGCACTTGGCTGCTTTAAGGCGTGAGTGTCAGTGTGGCTGAATATTTGTGTGTGTGTGTGTGTGTGTGTTTTACTGTGGGTATGCATTAGAGCTCTTGTTCATAAAAAATAAAGGATGTGGCAGACAGATGTCATTTGATGCACAGGAGCAGGCTCTGAATGCTAACAGTAGAACTTGGTGTTATGCCTCACCAATCTCCTCCCCTCTCTGCGTCAGCACATACACACACACACACACACACACACACACACACACAAACAAGTGCACACACACACACACACACACACACAAACAAGTGCACACACACATCCTCTCTCCTCTATTTTCCTCCATCCTCTTTCTTTCTCTCCTCTCCCTCTCTCCTCTCACCCCCCCTGCCCCAGGGTCCAGTGTCGTGCCACAGGCCTTTTCACAGTCCACCAGTCCCCCTTGGCCCTGCTGGGTCGTCCTTTGTAAGTAATGCTTAATGGGTCCCTAATGGCAGGGGTGCTGCTCTGCCCACCTCTCCATAGCTCTGCCAGCCTTACCGGATGACAGCAGTGCTGACGCAGATGCTGTGGGTTTGTGTGTGTGTGCGCGTGTGTGTGTGTGTTTATATGTGTATGTTTGTGGATGGTGGCAGGGGAAGGGGGGGTTGTTGTTTGATCTGAATCTCTCCTTACTTTTCTGTACTCCATTTGGCTTCGATCACGATGATCAGAGTGACGTGACAAGGGCACCAGAGAGAGAGAAAGAGAGAGATCTATAAGCTGCAAGCTTGCGTTTGTTTGGATGCGACATTTGTTTGTCAAATAGACACTTGTGTCAATGCCTCGTTGATTAGCCTAAGCACTGAGGCAGGGGAAAAACAGATTGATAACTGACATGTGCGTGTCCACCTTTTAATTGGTGAGGTCTTCCTCCATTTTCACTGGAATTCCTATGCAGCTAGTAGAATCAACAGGTGCATTTGTCACTTTTACTTGCATTCGTCACTGATGGCCTCATTTGATTTTAGGATTAATCATAAAATGCCAAAGCCATGTAACTTAAATACCCTTGAATAATGTATACCAAACACCCACAATGGCTGGGAGGTGTAAGACAATTTGCGATGTTGCGTGTGTAAATCACCTGGAGCCTCCATCTCAAACATTGGGAATCAGCAGGATTCAATAAGTCCCATCATGCAGTGCTGGTCAATTTGGAATTCAATTAAAGCTGGTGGTAGGGGGCATCTACTGGTTCGCGCTTATTATTAAAGGCCCCTTGACACTATCAAGCTTATTATTCCTCCTAATCGCCAGCCGTAATTGTCCTTCCAAGGTACGATAATGAGAAAATACTGCATCCCATTACTGTCCCAATAGTTACTCACAGAGATGAGGTTTTTGATGTCGTTGGGGGGAACTAGGCTAGACCAAGAAACTCTGACATGTTAGTCTCTATGGTTACCTTCTCGCTGTTCATATGGAATCATCTGCATATGTTTGGCGAGCAGTGGCTTGTTACACATTCTATCTTGGTTTTATGTGAAGGGCGGCACATTTGATCTAAACTGGCCTGTCTATAGGCGCTTCGTGGCAGGGTTATCTTCATCCTGCCCAGTGATCTTGGGTCATTACTTTTTATTGGACTTTTATGGAATTTCTGATGAAGGCTCTCATAAATCAGAGTGCCGTGTTCTCCTCATGAATTCTTCACCACTTTAATCGCTTTTAATCACAGTGCCCCTCAGTCGCTTTGTCGCACACACACACACACACACACACACACTTACACACACCTCCAGCTTCTACCTGAGCTGCCACAGTCTCCAGGACTCCATGCAACTCTGCTCAAACACAAGGGCCACTCTGAACGGCCGTCACCTGGACACACCAGTCGCTCCTCCCTTTGCATCAGCAGTAAAGTCTACCAGGATTTCATTAATTTGGCACAATTTCTTCAGGGTTTCTTTATTTATTTTTCACACCAAAGCAATGTGGCTTTTTGTTTGGTTTAGTTCTTGTGCAAGAGTTCATGTGTAACAGTGTTCATTTCCTCAGATGTTCTTTCCTCTTTAGTATGAGTTACTACCTGTCATGAGAGCGTTGTGAGACATTGGGTCTTTTGTGTGAGTCACTTGAGCCCTAGAGAATACCTATAAATCTATAAATGATAGGGTTCACAAAAAAAAGGCTGCCAAATAGAATGTAATTTTTTTTTTTACAAGGCATCTAAATTATTTCTCAGTGGCTGCAGTAAATAGTTCATGGGAGGGGCCTGTGCAATATTTTCTCTTTTTTAAAAGGTACATAAGATATATTGTGATCTTTAAATGCTATGTCTCATGGGGGATGGGCAGTGGGGGATGACTGTATTTCAGCAGGGGTTTCAGTAGCTTCTTTTTTTACACATGAAGAATGCCCAAGCAGTGGGTTAAGCTGAGAAGTTAGATAAGATAATAAGACTGTTAGCATGTGAAAGTATGTGTTAGATTATTTGGGGGTGTGTTTGTGAAAGAGAGAGTAAGTGCGTGTGTGTGCGTGTGAATGCACAAACACATACTCATGGGGTTCAAGCACTTGCATAAGGTGAATTTTGGATGCTTCCTGAGAAAATTCACAGGCCTAGTTTGATGGTCCTTGGCATTTTCCTGCTTCGATAATGAGGAGCTAGAGTGCAAACTCTTCTGGGAACGCAACAGAATGAATGGGTCCATCTCTGCGCAGGTTATTTGTCATAAGGTGTCTGTCTTAAGGAGGGAGATGGGGGGGAAATGGAGAGGTGGAGGGAAGAGATATAACAGGATGCATTTCTCTGAATCTACACACACAACCTGCACCTTGACACACACACACACACACACACACACACACACAGAGACACACTCCACAACCAGCTTAGAATGTCAGTGTTGCTGTTACTACCCCGGCCCATCAATTGCTGGAGTTGTCTGAGCCTGGAGCGTGTGCGACCCCCGGGGTCAAGGGCTCGGGCGTGGCTGGTAAACCACCTCTCCATCTGGAGTGTCAGGGCGCCTCAGCCCCCTCAGCTTCTAATTTTAGCCCTCTTCACACAAGAGGACCCCCGCCAGGCCTTTGGGTGGTGTTGGCAGGAGTTGATGGGTGTGTGTGTGTGTGTGTGTGATTATGTATGTGCGTATGTGTTTGTGTGTTGTATGTGTGTGTTGTAGGGTAGATTCGTGAAGGTTGGGGGGTGAATATTGGCGGGGTTGGGGGAGGGCATGTGGGGGTCTCTTTCTCTCTCTCTGTCTCTCTGTCTGTCTCTCTCTCTCTCTCTCTCTCTCTCTCTCTCTCTTCCTCCGTCTCTGCGTTTCCCCTGAAAATGTCAGGGGCAAGCAGATTAATGCACCAGCCGTCGGGACGTGTATTAATCAGCGGGCTGGTCCCCCCTCAGACAGCACGTCCACATCTCCCACCCCTCCATCTCCACCCTCCACCAATCGGACCATCAGATCCCAGCCCCTGATAGCGCCCTTTCATATCTGTGCCCACCCCCCCTTTGATGTACTGCTGCCGTCGTTCCTCGGTAATAGCTGGCCGACTGGCTCGTTCGCTCTTTTGCACGCTCTATATTTATACCTGAGCGGGGGTATAAATAGATCCTTATTTATTTCTCTGCTGGTGCATGTGAGACTTGTTTACACGTAAGCCGAGCCGGTTGGGGGCGGTAGGGTGGGTGGGTGGGTGTGGGCTGGCGGGTGATTGCAGTGCTGGATGGATCTGTGTGAGCAGGGGCTGGAGTTTTGCCGTGAATGACGTCTTTGACACCCCTGACCCGGCAATATTTGTGCCTGTCCAGATGCTTGATGCCGCTGTTGATTTCAGGGTGGAGTTCAGACGTGCGGTAGAACCCGATGCTCGTTGCGTTAAATAGCGGCACGTAAATCTTCATGCTTGCGAGGCCTTGGCAGTCTGTCAGTCTATTTGTGAGCATGTGTGCGTGTGTCACTTGTGTGTATGAGTGTGTGTGTGTGTGTGTGTGTGTGTGTGTGTGTGTGTATGCATATGTAGCTGTGTGCGAGCCCAGCTCAAGTGGGGCCGCCAGCACCCGTAGCCTGCACCCTGACTGATTAGCATCCCATCAGAATGTGGCGAGGCACTCAAACCGGAGCTGCTTAACAGCAGGCGCTGGGAGCATGACTGGGATGAGAGGCAGACAGCTGGCCTCTGATGTCTGTTCAGTGTGTGTGTGTGTGTGTGTGTGTGTGTGTGTGTGTGTG
Source organism: Limnothrissa miodon (assembly GCA_017657215.1). Classification (NCBI taxonomy): domain Eukaryota; kingdom Metazoa; phylum Chordata; class Actinopteri; order Clupeiformes; family Clupeidae; genus Limnothrissa; species Limnothrissa miodon. Next base: position 881,880 of record JAGFZM010001940.1, read on the forward strand.
TGTGTGAGGGTGAAAAGGCCCTGTGCATATGCATGAGAGGGAGTTTTACAAAGGCGTGATTGAATGTGATTGAAACTACGAAGACAAAGACAAAAATATAAGAAAAAATATGATCAGCTCCACTTTCAGACGTCCCTCTGTATTTGTCCGGATTGAGTTAGCCTTAACCGAGAGACCATGCTGTTTTCTTTGAAGAAAAAAATATTATTGCCCTCCTTAAAGTCCACTGAATGTCAGCAATACTTCAGATGCCCAGGAGAAAGTACTGTTGGGTGTTAAGTCTCCACGAGGTCACCTCCCAAGTAACCATCTGAAAAAGGGCTTAAAAAGATGGTTGCAGAAATAGAAGTCATTGAACGAATTGAGAAGGCCAAGGTCACCTCCTCCTTTAATACAATTTCCCAGCCTGCCCCCATGAATTCCCCAAATTTCATCTCTTCTCCTTCCAAGGGAAATGGGACACTAATTATGAAGAGGCGGGCGAAAGAGGAAGATGAAGCACTTACGCGCTGTGCGACCTGCTACTGTAAGTAAACAAAAGGACGCAGGAAGAGCGGGGAAAAGCCGTTTAATCAGCCACTGCATTGACCTGGTCCTTGGCTGATTGGGAGAGGAAATTACACCCGAGACCAGGCCCTGGGATGCACATCAATAATCCAACTAATACGATTGTTTGTGGCTAATCAGATCGTCGGGTCACTTTTTGCTAGCTTACATCGTTCAGTGAGTGTGGGAGGTATATCAGGTTAGATCTGAAGTGGGTGTGTCGGGGGAAAAGATGGGAGGATGTGGAGAGGTTTAAGGGGAAGGAGTGGTGGCAGTTTTTGTTTTTCGAGCACCAGAGAAACACTTAAGGTGTCCTTTTCTGCAAGGGGAAATATGATTTCTCTAGAGGGCAACACACCCTTATAAGCCAAGCCCGGCGCAGTTGAGCTGCCTGCACCCAAAGGATACTAATCCCAGCTGAAACACCTCGCCAAGTACTTAATAGTCCTCCCTCCCCCTCCTTTACACACACACACACACACACACACGCACACACACTCTTCCTCATCTCCCCTTTCTCTCTGTTTGTCTCTCTCTCTCTCTCTCTCTCTCTCTCTCTCTCTGTCTTTTTCTCTCTGTACTCTCACTGCTGGTTTCATTTTCTGGCCTCAGCTAAGGTCAAAACAGCAATTTAAAAACATTCCCATCAGGGCTGCTGTGTGTGAATCGTTCGATAAGCACAGTAAACTCCGGATAACGGATAAAATAAGTGGCGGAGAGTTCCCTTGCTTTACTCAAGCCATTCATCTCATATAGTCTGTGTGTGTAATATATATGGATGGTGAAATAATAAACGCTGCTGGAGTTTCAACAGACACCTTGGGGGGGGGAGGGGGTTGGGAAGATGCCGAAAAGGTCAGCGATGGTATGGTCTCTCCGGGGGCCCTGAATAATTAGACAGTGTTTTACCTAATCCCCAGAGTAGCAGACAGGAGCAATCAATAACTGAGTGGCAGCTTTGCCAGAGTGGCTGCAGCTTTAGAGGCCTTGTTTCTGAGCCCAGAGCGCAGAACAGAGTCTGCCGTCTTTGAGTAATGCCTTTATCCGCTCAGCTCAAATAGCTGCAAGCCATGCTTCTGTTTGAGTTGTGAGAACCTTTTACATTACGACACAAGATGACATTCACTCTCTTTCTGGGGAGACAAGCTGGCCTGTAATTAATAGTTTTATCCAAGACTTGCAGTTCTGGAGATTGAATTCACAACTGGCTTGCATTGCAGACGATTGATGATCTGGGGGATTTTCCCTCAGATTGCCAAGGATAAGAAAAAGTAATGTACAGAATGATTTTTGAAATTGATTAAGGTTTTTTTTGTTGAACTTGGTTTCATTATCTTTGCTTTTCCGTCATTTCAAAATTGTTCTGTCTCAGGACGACGTGAGTGGATCTAATTGAGCCATCTGCCATCTTGATTGACCCATTTCACTTTCTTAAATGTCTTTTCCGTGGGTGGAAATAATCTTCATATTAGATACAGACAGGAACTGAGTCTTATTATGCTGCTATTTTAGGAATGTGTTGTGTTTTGCAATAAATCATTCTGACCTTCAGGGCAACCTGAGGCAATTGTCTGAAAGCATCTCCAATTCGGAGCATTCACAGGGAACTGTCTGATTGGGCAGTTGGATGGACGGATGGAAGGAGAGATGGATCAGTCTAACTGCAGACCCACTGTGCATGCAGCTTACCAGCAGAATACTGAATAGAAATTGCAGCCCTCACTTCAAGGTCTTTTAAGGTTTCTCGTTCTTCTTGAGTCAACTGAGATTCAGACTCAACTCACATTTAGATTGTAAACAGCACTTTATTTTAAGTAGAGGGATAGACCTTTTTAGATCTATCCTCTTAGATGGAGACTTTCTTGAGTTGGACCCCCCCCCCCAAGCCTAAGCCCTTAACCTTAAACAATGTATCTGGCCTGAATTGGTTTCATGTTTGGTTGATTCAAGCCAGTTACATTTTTGCATACAGCTGATGGGAGAAATTAATGCATAGTTTGATGGTAAGCTGTCATGTGTTGACCTTGGAGGCAACAAACATAGCATACATGACAGTAATGTGTTTGCTGACAAAGACCAGGGAAGGCTGATCCCTGTTGTTCAAAGCTACACTTATTGCTTGTCAAGATAACAGCTGTTTGCGATGCATACATTAGGCTTCATGCCAGGGTGGCATGCTCTGCTCCAGAAGAAAAATGGTTGTCTGGGCCTCAGTTGATACTGTGCTGTCCAGAGTGGCAGAGTGCAGATGTCATCCATGTTCAAGAAGATAGGTTAAACCCTATAGATGTTTAATTGTCTTGATGGCAGCAACATGGCTCTCTTCCATTGTATTGTATTGTTTTCAATACCATGTGCACCATGTGTGATCAACAGCGCAAAAAAGCTGGATTCAATGGAGGTCTGGGGAACACAGAGTGCAGGCAATTTGAACATTATATTAGTACTGTTCTTTCTTGGGGTGAGATCCAACCTAATCCTGCCCAACTGGTCAGAAGACAGAGAGAAAAATCTGCCCCCATGGGAGAGGGTAATACTTTGAAACACCAGCTGCCTTTCCCAAGCTGCCTTGGGAGGAGACTTCTAGGAAGAGGATGTAGCCTACCTCATTAGTAGCCCTAACTCCATACATTATGTAATGCCATCGCTCCAGTGGACTCCCATGTGGTATACCTTTGAACAGCAGCTTTGTTCATCAGTCATAGTGCATTTCTGTGTGCTAAAGCCCTCTCGCCGTTGTGTCCTTACTACGTTTCCCTTTAGTAACTAACAGAATTCCAGATGCAACTCAACACTGGATGGTCTGGATTCAACAGATGATTGAGATAAATCAATTGTACAATAGCAGCAGAAGTAAAGATGCCTACACATCTCAAATCATCCACATGTTTTGGCACTCTGTGACCTCAGCCAGAGCTGTGTGTTCTGGTATGTCACTGCCTCTTCTGTAAGCCAGTGTCTCACCTTAATTATACAGTGTGGAGCATGTGATCAAGCTTAGTAACAGGTTAGCACTTCGCCCATCACCGCGCTCCACCCACTCTCATGCTCCAGTTTAGGCATAGCTGTCTCCTGATCCCGGCCCCTCTGTCCCTAAACGGTCCCTTTATTAATGGGCCCTAATAGATTCATCAATCACTCTGATTAATGGGCACCTGTGGTCAGCATTCTTGTCAAGTCATCCCTCCGCAGACCAGACCCTAAGTGCCCCAACGGCTGAATCGCCTCGCACTCCAGGGCTCTCTCTCTATCTCTTTCTCTCTCTCTCTCTCTTTCTCTCTCTCTCTCTCTCTCTCTCTCTCTCCCCCCCCCCCCCCCTCTCTTTCTCCCTGAGACCCCCCTAGAATATTACTCAGGACTCAGGGTCCACCCACATGGATGTCTTCAAGTTCATTGATCCTTGCAGATACTTATTGCTAATATCACTAGCCTTTTGTTTTCCTTTATTTATGGGTGGAGGCTGGGGAGTGTCTGCACCAATTGTGTGATTGCGGCAGGTGTAGAGTACAGTAGAACCTTCCAAAGCAATGTTTATGCTGCACACAATGCCTCTGTGACCGGTCTGGTGGTGAAGTCCTATTCTTAGTTTTCTCACCCAAACCTGCACACTGTCTCCTCTAAGCAGTCCCACTCAGGGCTCCAGACTCAGGCTCCCCATGGGGCAGGCTGCCAGGCTCCCAGACTCCCCAAGCTCTTCCTGGATGGCCTCCCGAGCTCTTCCTCCCTCTACCGCCTCCATCTGACCAGCTGTCCCATTTCACTTGGCTCTGTTGCTTCTCCTCTTGGTTCTCTCATGGCTTTGCCCTGGTTTTTCAAGCTGTCACCTTGATCTCCCCTGAGTATTTTTCTACTGTGTGTGTGTGTGTGTGTGTTTGTGGATGAGTGCGAGCATGTTTTTTTTTTTTTTTTTATCTTGCGTTCGAGGACAGGCATTTGGTATACAGTATGCACAAGCTGTGTGTTACAAGGCAAGTGTGTGCTGGCTCACTGTATTCTATTATTATTCGTAATAGTAGTTTTGTTTGTAGTGTATATTATGTTTGTATGTACTGTACTGTGCATATTGAGCATGTGAAGCACCTACAAAAATGGTGGGTTGTAAACAGGTCGGTGTGCATCTGGGTGCATGGATTGTTGTGTGAGAGGTTTGTGTGCCCATGAACAGGAGAGTGTGTAACTGAGTTTGTTAGACACATGCTGTGATTTGTCGTATATGGATGTGTCTGTGTATGTATGTGATTTGATGTATATGTGTGTGTATGAGTGTTATTTGGTGTGTGTGTGTGTGTGTGTGTGTGCAGTGAGGAAGGCTTTCTAGAGAGTCAGAGGGACTAATCTCCTCAGTAATGGGCTCCGGGGGCCCAGGGGACTGACAGGTCGGATGCGTGAGCGAGTCGCTCACACAGGAGTAATGGCTTCTCCCGAGTCCCCTATTTCACTCACTCGGTCACACTCATCTCCACTAGTCAATTCGCCCCGGCCGTTCTGCGTCTCCTCTCCCTTTCCCAGTCTCGCTCCTCGCTAGCTCGCCTCCTCAACTCTCCAGGAACTCTTCAATTTACTGACCTCCCTCCCCCACCGCAACCCCAATCCAACCCCAATGCCAAAAAAAATCCCTTTTGTGTGGGCGAGACGGTAAGCACAGTACATCAAACAGCCCTCTGTCCCATTAAAATTTCTGTCACACTTTGTCTTTGCTTGGGAGACTGATCAGCGTGGTGCACTTGTAGGTCACTAAGGTGCATTAGAAGAATTGTGGGATTGATTTAGACTTTTTTTTCCCCAGCCATTTAATTTGAAAGGGTGACACAGACCTATAACCCATATGTGCTGGAAATGCATTCACCTCTTTAGTCTTCTGATCATTGAAATACATTATTATCGTGCCCTGGAGAAAAGGAAACAAGGTTCCTTATTGGTCCTTCTGTTTCGCTGTGATGTATGCTAATTAAAATGGATTTTTGGAATTTGTGCTTAACCAAACCATTTTTTTACGCCTAAGGTCCATTAATAATAATAAACCTTACAGGAACATATCTGTTTGCTAATACAGTACATATCACATGTCTCCTTTTCAATCTATTCATGAGTTGCATGTCTAGGCCGTGTTTCATCAGACTGTTTTTTTTTTTGTTAAATTATTTATTTTTTTGTTTGTTTGTCTAATTTATTTATTCCCTGTTCCGTCCTCTCTCTCTTTCCCCCCACAGCTGAAGAGCAACATCCAGTGCCTAAGCCTGCAGATTAGCCATGATGCTAGCCAGTAAGTGCCTCTCTGCTTATCTCCCATTCCCTCTGATGTCTGAAGGCCATCATCTCAGACTCCGAGTGTCCCTGGCCTCTCACCGCTCCATTTGAAAAAAAGTCATGTGACTCGAATTCTTTCAACATCACATCATATCACTTGCAGAGTTGATCAGATAGCGCAAAATAGAAACCACAATCGTAAAGAGCATTTTTGACAATGGGCTTACGGTTGAGCTTTTTAATCTAGCATATGGAAATTTGCTTTGTGCTTTGTTAATTGGTACTGTACCGTCACATGCAACAAGATGAAAGAAAGTTATTGAATCATCCTAAAAAAGTTATTGTTAGTAAACTGGATTTTTCATTTATTTCAGTACTCCATTTGGATGCATGTTGCAGCTCGAAGCAACAGTATCTTATCTTGGGTATAATTTTCATATTGTCTTTCCACATTGTTCCTTATATTAAGTAATTGTAGCCAGCTTTAAAACCACTGCTACAGTACATTGTCCACCTGTGTACCATCTGAACCATCCGACCGAACCAGGTAATGGACAGTCTCTATATTGAAGCACATATATATACCCCATGATCCTTGACCCCCAGAGCTATAGAAAGTGTTGTGCAGGGAGCAAATCCGACAGGCCCCGGCAGCCCCCACTCCTCCCTCCCCCAGTCTGTTTGCTACGCACGCTGATCACCGCTAGCCAAGAGTGGAAGCGGGAACGCGGTGCGTGGAAGCCTCAGCTGGAGGCTGGCATTTGTGCTGAAATGTCACTGGTGGATCTGCTGTGTCATTTACACTGGGGAGCGCAAGCCCAGCATACCAGATGAGATGATGCCAAGATTTGCTTTAGTCGGCAGCTGACTGTGTCTGATTGCATTGCATTATAATTTAGCTTCCCTGTTTTGTGTGTGTGTGTGTGTGTGTGTGTGTGTGTGGTTGTGCTACACAAATGATAAGATTTGGTCTTTCAGCAGTTATGTATTCAATTATTCAGGGAGCCCTCTTTTACATTGACTTCCTGTCGTCTGGATAGTATCCTGTGCTAAAACAAAGGTTTCAACCGTGTCCTGGTTTTGAGAGTCGATGCAACTGTGGCATTATTGCCCAGAAGTGAGTGTAGGTTGCTGATTTAGTGTTTCACACAGTAAATATGTTGGTACTAGCCTGGCTTGCGCGACAAAGCTCATAGGAGCTTAGTCTGGCCATATCTACATTATTAAATGTCTTCTGGGAGGCGGGCTTAACCTGCGTCCATCAGATGCCTCTGTATACTACTTGACGAATCTACAACCAATCAGACCACTCATTCCAATGACGTAAGCGTAAGCTCGTTTCTCATTGGTGCCCACAGATTTGGGAAAAGTAATTCCTCTAAATCGGCACGATGGCCATACTGACCTGCTCACGAAATTGAATGTAGCGTCACAGGAAGTATGGGCGGGCCCAGGCTATGTTGGTACCTCCCTAAGGACCGGGGGGTTGTAGTAATTGCATTGTTTTAATAGTTATTGTTATGACCCCACCCACCCCCCGCTACCCCCACACCTCATTTTATCTGTCTACACACAAAAAAAACTGCCCCATGTATCCTAATTGAGAAAATGTTATGTTCTTTTACTACAGGTCAATTGAAAATATGTTGTATTACGAGGTATTGTAAACTTGTAAAAACAGTGTTTTCTCTACTTTTTGTAAATGTGCATTTTGTACAAATGTAGCATACATTGTCTTCAAATTTTAATATGAGTATGAGCATAGGAATGAGATGTGTTTGAAAGAGAGGGAGAGCTGAGAGAGCGCACAGACGCCACACCACACAAGGCAATGAGAATGTGTGTGTGTGTGTGTGTGTGTGTGTATGTGCATGCGCGAGTGAGCGATAATAATAACAGGATAATAAAATGCTCAGTGCATGCCGTGCTGTTTTCATAGATAGCTCCAGGGATACAATTTTACATTTACGTTAGGTGCAGCACATATGGTTTCATTGTCTTTACTCCTCCAAGCAGTCTGAACATGTGCTTATACCACCACCTAAATGTATGACTATAACTGGCACCAATTAGCAAGCATTTCCTGATCGAGATTTCCTGATTCTCCCATCTAGTGGGAAAAATTGCACAGTAGAGGTTTAATGTTATTGGATAGATGGATAGATGGAATGGATAGATTATTTGATTTTGATTCAGAGTGGAGCTACTTTTACAGTCAAATGTCAATTCAGGGTTAGATAACCCTAATCCTAACCTAGTGATATCCACTGAATTTAATTTATTGACTTTTAATGCCAAAATCTAAACTCGTAAAAAATCATGTCCAAGTCATGGGACATGACATAAGTCCATATCTCTGCTGTTGCCTGCAGCTGGTAGGGATCCATCCAGAATGCAATGTCCTCTCTCATTCAGAATGCAATGTCCTCTCTCTTCACTGCCACACGGCATTAAACCTTTATCCTCCCGATAACCCTGAGAAAAGCTCCATCAAAGTGTCAAGCGCAGCAACTCATTAGAGCCAAGACACATTACCTCCTAAACCAGTCATCTATTCACAGGCTTGTTGCCTCTCCTCCGTAACCAACCAACTAAATAAATAAAGAGTTAAGACCTCCCAGCCTGCACAAAGTGCCCCGTCGTATCTCGCAGACATTGCCCAGTCCCATTTGGTGTGGCGTGGAGTGATTGTAGAGCACTTATGACGGGAGTCGGCCTCTCACATGCTGATACGGTGGGGTGCTGTCAGGGGCCAGAGATAGGCGTCAGCCACGACTGGAATGGCTAAGACAGGAATCGCATTAGCGGGTGGCGTGGTGCCGACAGTGGGGAGGCACCCCCAACCACCACCACAATCACCACCACTTCACTCCGCTCGGCTCTATAAGTCCTGGACCGAGACAGACAGCTGTCTGCTTGCCGTTGACATCAGTCCCTTGCTTTCGGCTGACATAAATGAATACCAAAAAGCCTGGCATCCCGGCAAAGCAGTGGGGTTACATCCCCCACCCCCTTTCATATCCCCACTCGGAGCCCACATCAAACTGTCCCAGCCCAGCCCACACATCCTACCCATTAAAGAAAGTCATTGTCATGCCCCACTCCCCTCCTGTCAAAAGCAATAGAGAAGCTGACGCATGAGATGTGCGCGGACGTTCTCCAAGCACGCAACCTCACAGCGTGCCGCAGCACTAACAAACACTCACCCGCAGATGCAGAGCAAGCACGCAATCTCCCATCATTCCACACAGTCAGGAGAGGCCACTAGGCGTTGGGACTTACAAAAAATGGCCTCATTAATATTCTGCTCAAAAGCCATTGGATGTTACTAGCTCGCTGTTGTGCCCCTGTTTTTTTTTTGTTGTGTCGAATGGCTCTCAGAAGGGGTCTACCAACTGTGGTCATGATGCCTTCCTTTCCACAATGATAACAGAGGTATCTGTAAAGTGTTGTCAGCGCTGATTTCACACATTGCAATAAAAGGTGTTAGCATCATAGGCAGCCCCCCCACACACACACACTCCCAGAGAGAGCGCCACGGCTCCATCACCTCCCCTGCTCCAGTGAGTGATTGCTCCTCTCAGCTCCAGCCTGCCTCCCCTTCACTCGGGGGAGCAGAGGTGATACCTGCATGGGCGGGCCGGTACATGCCTACTGTAGCCCAGTCCATTAACCCTGGCTCTGGGCTCTGGCCCCTTTACAGCCCACTCAGGGGAGGGGCTCTGTTTGGCCTAGATCTAGGATAGCCGACACCTACTGTACACACACACACACACACACACGCAAAGACGCTCACACACACTCACAAACGCAAATCACGTATTACATGATGCCATAACCCTTTATAATAAATATATAAATGATATCCAATTAAATTCTGTCCGGTATATTTGTCCGTAAATACCTAATACATTATTCTGCTGCATCAGAGTTTATTTACACGCCACTGAACAGACGAAGGGGGCCATTTGTCCCATTCGCTTCGGAGTATGTGCTGTTAATTAGAATTTAATCCAATATGGCTGGAAATGTGAAGCATGTCCTCTGCGTGTCTAGTCACCTTTTGAGCACGTACTGTATGTGCCATTAGTCACTCTGATTTGGGCACGGACTGCTGGTGGTGGCGGTGGCAGCGTGTGGTTATTAATGCAGGCGAGCTGCAGCCATGCAGTGATGCAAGAGGCTCAATTCTGCAGGCACGGGGAAGAGGAAAGGGGGAAGACAGGGTTGTCCCTGGCCTTAATTAGGTCCTCTGTGTCTTGGGCTATGCTCAATGGGACCGTGGGTAGACCCTCACATTCTCTTCTTTTGTCTTTTTTTTCTGTTTCTCTTTTTTCTTTCTTTTTTTTCCTCTGTGCTTTCATTCTCCTGCCCTCCTCTTTTTTTTCATTATCTTGTTTTTCATCACCAATTTTCTCCTCCAATTTTCTTGTCGGCTCTTTTCACTTCGCTCCTTTCTCTTTTCTCTCCTGGCTGACCTTGTCTCGTTCTCGCCTCTGTTCTCTGCAGGAGGCCCGACACGGTGAAACAGAAGAACGCCTTCCCTCCCAACTTCATCCACTCGCTGGACTCCACACACATGATGCTGACGGCCCTCTACTGCTACAGGTTAGAACGCAGCACAACGGTGGAATGATCTGGATGTTACTGTATGTACTGTACACACTTGGAACTCCTGACAGGTGGGGAAACCCATATGTGGAGCCCTACATGCTTAGTAATGGTGGTGAAGCTGCCAAAGCAAATGGCCTTTTAGCTGGGAGGTTTCTGCACTCAGATCAGAACTGTCCAGGTTTGTCATGAAACCCTGAACTTGTAGTACCCCCGCAGGTGAAACACTGCACATTAACACATTTGATGCATTATTAACTCTGCCCGGGAAAAGAGTGCAGTTACACCAGTGCATGTGGAGCGGAGCGCAAAATAAACATGTAAACACCTGTCCGTACGCCGTCTCTGAGCCAGCCTCCTGTGTTCTCTTCCAGCGCTGGCCTCACGTTCGTCTCCGTCCATGACTGCTTCTGGACCCACGCTGTCACTGTCGACACCATGAACAAGGTAACCTAGACACCCTCTGCCTCCACCCAACCCCACTACGACTGTTTATATTTTATCCCCCCGTCTACCCTCCCCCTTCCCAAGTGCTTCGGCTCAGCATTCTCCGTGCCAGTCAAAGATGACAAAAAAAAAAAATCTGCCAAGAAATGTTGTCGTTCATTTTCCTGGAATACCAGCGGAGACGGGTGCCTCTCTATCTGACATGCTGTCATCTAATGCTGGGGGAGGTTGTTCATTACTCCCAGGTCTGTCAGTCAGAAACAGTCTGTCAGACTGGGCACTTTAGTTTCACCGAAAATCTACTCTTTTGAAGGCAGAACGTGGGTGTGCTTAGCTTTGCCACCTTTGTTTTTGAGTCCTTCTTCAAAGGGTCTTTGTAATACTACTCCATTAATTGCTTGTAAAATTCTGGATTTTTAAATCTGTTCTTGTCTCCATTATACACAGCCCAACTATAAAGACCCAACTATATATAAATTGGCCAGGATCACGGCGCATCACGACAGAGATGGCCAATGGCCAAGCGCCCCCCCCCCCCCCCCCCCACACACACACACACACACACACACACCCACACCCACACCCAACCCAGCCAATTTCAAGTCATGTCCCCCACCCTTGTCTCCCTCCACTGCCGCCCCCACAGCCCAAGTGAGCAGCACTATGTGTTCTCTCCATCACTCATTCTGTCCGACCTCTCTTCCCCTCTGTAAATGATAGCCGCTGTTTGGTAGTTCCTCCTCTTGTCTTTTCCTCCTTTTCTCTATCCCCCTCTCTGTCTTTCTCTCTTGAGGGTGGTTTTTTGTTTTGGCGAGCCTTTTTCCCTGACACCCGTAATTCTGTGCAGCCGCAGTGCTCTGTCTGCATGTGTCTGGGTTAAATAAGGCAGGACGGAGGCAGAGAGCGTGACCTGACACCGCAAGAAGGGTGGCATGCGACATGGAAGCAATGGGCTGAGAAGTGTGCAGGCCGTTGGGGGAGTGAATGCGGAAGACTCACTCTGTTCCTTCTTTCTCTCTCTCTCTTTCTCTCTCTCTCTCTCCTCCACTCCATCTCACTCCTTTCCCCTCTCGTTTTCCTTCTGCCATTGGCAGGTTTGCCGGAAGCAGTTTGTGGCCTTGCACAGCCAGCCCATCCTTGAGGACTTGTCCAAGTTCCTTCTGGAAAAGAACTGCTCTGAACATCCGTAAGTTCCTCTCCACAAACACACACACACACACACACACACACACACACACAAACAGACACTGTCCAACACCACTCCCAGAGGCCCCAGAACCTAGACAACTGTTCCGACATTATTAAAGAGGAGAGCAGGGTAGAACAGAGAAAGAGAGAGAGAGAGAGAGTGTGTGTGCGTGTGCGTGCGTGCTGCATAAATATGCATATGTGATAACTTTGGACCATGGTATGAGTCACTTCTCTCTTAAAGAAATCACTTTCCGAGCAAAAAATGTCTCTGCCAGCTCATTAGAGCAAGGTGCTAAAAAGGCCAAGGTCATGTGATTGACTGAAAGGGAACTCTCATGCTAATAAAATTGCTTCTGACTGAATAGATGGCAAGTGAAGATTGCCCACATATAGTACATGCTGAGTGTTGGCAGCAATCAGATGATACTTTGGGAAAGTACTTTTTAAATGCTTTGTACACTTCACCTGAGGCACCTGAATCGAAAGAAACCTTCTGTACCACTATATTTGATGATGGCTACATAAGGGCGACTGTTCTGATTACATCCCAACACATAGAGTGAACTTGACAAAAAACAAATAACAATGAATTAATTTGTCATGACTTATTATGACCGTTTTATTTCATACTCCTCCTTTTGTAAAAAAAAAAAAAAAAAAAAAAAAAAAAAAACAGCTTGTAATAAAGTTTTACCAAACTTTCACACACTGCCTTCCTAGCTTTTTGGATTCCACTTCAGAGTGTGGAGTGTGCACATTAGTAGGTACCACTTTCACTTCTTGTCAACATTCGTAATTTCTTGTATCTGTATGGATTCAAAGTATGTGCAGTGCAGGTGAATGGATCTCTCTCTCTCTCTCTCTCTCTCTCTCTCTCTCTCTCTCTCTCTCTCTCTCTCTCTCTCTCTGTGTGTGTCTCTCTCTGTCTCTC
>JAGFZM010001940.1:899600-923047 GCA_017657215.1 Limnothrissa miodon
CACACACACAGTTAGCCTCGTAGACACAATGTAGTGGCGTAAACGGTCTATGAACCTCAACTTTGGAACGTTAAAGTGAGGAGTGGAGATGAGATGAGGACTGGAGTGTATTTCCCTGGCCACTGACACTCCCTCCCCTGACTACATCTTCATCATCTCGCCTCCACCCACTTTGAATGAGCTGTCAGCCCAGTGTATGGCTCTACAAGACAAGGCCAGTCCCCAGCGTCAGCTGTTTCATGCAGACGCCTGCATGATTGAAATGGGCCCCGATTCAGTTGGAAAGCCACCAGCAGCTCATGGAGTCGAGGCTGATGTGTGTGTGTGTGTGTGTGTGTGTGTGTGTATTGAACAGGGAAGTTTTTGATTTGAGATTTACTGGCACGTTGAAGGAAATTCTTGCAGTGTAAACAAAAAAAAGACCAAACTATTCCTGTGAGAAGAAACCATTCTCTTGGTTTAAACAACCAGAGGGGTTTTATGACCAGTAACATGTTTTTTTTCCATCAAGGATATTTGGTATTACTGGTTGTTTGGAAGCTAAAGGACTCTTTCCCCTCTCCTCATCTCTCCTACTCTCTCTGTTTCCCTCTCCCATGTAGGCGATTTCAATCTGGATCGTGTGAAGGAGTCCACATACTTCTTTAGCTGAAGAGCTGAGTGAAGATGGATGACTGGGAGAAAAATGGGATGGACAGGGCATTGGTCTCGTCTCCGTCTGACCTCTTCACATTGATCGGGAAGCGCACACACACACAGGCCCAAGCGAAAGCCTCACAGAGGAGACAGACTTGCCAAACGCAATGCCTCACAAAGGCCATTGACAGTCCTTGGGCTTGTGAGTTATGGTCCTCATTTCCTCATACTGTAGATGTATGTCTGTTTTTTTATAACTATAAGGTTGTGTGTGTGTGTGTGTGTGACAGCATGCTTTACGGCATGCATGCAGATACATGATCATATGGACAGCTGTTATTCTTGGAGTCTTTGTTCTTTTTTGTTTTGCTTTGCTTTTTTTCCTTCCGTCTGTCGATCTCTTTAACTTCCCTGTCACCACCCAAGCATGAGCCGATGCAATGTGAAGTGGGGGTGTTTCATGCCTCGTGTAAGCTGCGGGATGGGCAGTTCGGCACCGGTGTGCGTAGACGCGGGGCGCCGGCCCACATGTGTGTGCACTCACGGCAGGACTCTGATCGGCTCGCCCCAGCACCCTGGCAGCGCCGGAGCGATTAGCTGCATGAAGCCGGCTCCCATCGACCCGCAGACGGCTGGGAGTCCAATGCCCATCCTGACATTTCCACCATGGATCAGGGGGCCCCTGGAGCACGGGGCTGACTCCTCCACACAGTCTCTACTCTCTAACCTCATAGTTACCCAGACTCACACACACACACTTCTGCATAACTGTGGTTTATAAATGTTCAACTCAGGATCTGACAACAATCTGACAACAAAACTCAAAACTGTGAGCACTTAAGTGGAAAACTATATTTTATACATGTCATTTTTTTTATGTTGAATCATATCATGAAGCTATATTTTGAGGAGGAGAATACAGTATTTGTGTTGGTTGTAATGTATGAATTATACATGGTGTTATAAAATAAAAGGATTTAAAAAAAATGTGTAGCAATTTTAGTTTTAGCTTCTCTCTATCTTCTCTTTAGCTTTGTGTTACAACAGTGACTATACTTTAAGGGTGTCTTTGTCTTTTGTTTTTGATGCAACTTCTGATTCTCCAGCCTCAGCCAGTCATAAAGGAGGATGGATTAACAGGGTTTCTAAAGAAATTAGAAAAGTCAGAAATTAAGAAAATGGTAAGGCCTTAAAGTCTTAAATGCTGTGAAAAAAATCTGTAGTGGTCTAAAACAGTGTTTATAAATTTAACTTGCTGGGTATCACTTATACGTATTTAGAACAAAAAATAATACAGACATTAGAATTATGCAGAAGAAAAGAAGTTCTGTGACTGTAGCCAATAGGTGAAATGTAAAAGAAAATGCCATTAGCTGGCTGTTCAATTCTGCATGTGTCCTGGATATACACATGTAGATGCCCTGTTAATATTACAAGTTAATATTTTTTTAAATCCACAGTTACATTAGACGTTATGTGATGCTGTCTGGGTCACAACTTGCTGGCAATTGGAAGTTTGAAGAGTGTCTTCTATTTCAGAGGAAGTCAACCTTTTTGACAGCTGTAGTTGAAAGCATCATCAAAAACGTTTGTAAAAACTGGCATGTCGATGTAAAAATTTCAATCTTATTGGTCAAAAAGTCTTCAGTTGACATCATTGAAACCTGCAGAAACAATGTGCTGGCATAAACTAATCAGTTGAAATGGCTTTGGGTTTTTCATCTTATTTATCTGCTCTTTGATAAGGACTACCCACTCTTAGCAATCAGCCATTTCCAGCCCCTGGGGACATGGGTGGCTACTTGCGTCATAAACATTAAGGCTTTCCAGCGTCCATAGGTCCATACATCATCCTTCACTCAATCAGCCACAGGAGGTGGAGGAAGGGGAGAAGGAGTTCTCTCTCTCTCTCTCTCTCTCTCTCTTTCTCTCTTTCTCTCTCTCTCTTGTTGTTCCTGTCACGGTGAGAAAGCGAGTTTTAAGCTCTGCAGTCAATATCACTGACTCATGCAGGTGCCAATCAGGCTCAAACCATGAGGGGTCCGGCCAAACCCGCGGCCCCTTCCAAGCCCATGCCTATGGAGATGTGACGCACAGGAGATTATTGTCCACCGCTTCAAAATACCCCCATTGGCCTGGGCGTGCTTGAGAGGCTCTGAAGACTAGATCAAGAGGAATTTGGTCAATGAAATCCTACTGTATGGGGGAATAGGTGTGCCCTCGTCAGAGTCAACGGAAATGGGGATGTTTAATGGTGATGAAATGGAAGCGACTTAAGTTAGCGTGGGAGGTTAAAAGCCAAGGGAAGAGTGGCAGCATGATGAGAGTAAACATCCTGAAGTGTTTGGGGATGTAGAACGGATGGAGCTGGCTATTGATCTCACGCCGCCTGATCAAGAGGAGAGTCATCCCTCCCACCTGCACAGCCTTCTCACCCCACCCCCATCAACAACAACACAACGGGGTGGTGGAAATAATGTGTCTGTACGCATCAAATCAGAATCAGAGGTGAAACAAAGTGTAATGGAGGGAGAGAAACCCTCAGCAGTGGAGTTGCTTGCATGGCTACACAAGTCATTCCCAGCAAATCCAGCTGGGTGATCAGGGAATGGGTGGGTGTCTGTGTGTTGGGGTGTGTAGGCAGATATGGTTTTGTGAGAGAAACTGTGCCTGTGTGTGAATATTGCCATTGGATGAATTCCTTTGTGTGTGTGTGTGTGTGTGTGTGCGTGTGTGCCCTGCTTGCTCTTGTTCCACTTATTCTTAACCCTCAGTGAGATGATTTCTTTCGCCCTTATTCTGCCTCAAGAGTGCTTTTGTCTTCTACTCAACAGACCTTTACCATGGTAATGCCCCCCCCCCCCCCCCTCTCTTTTTCTCTCCCTCTTGATCCCTCCCTCCTTTGGGTCTTTGGCAAATAGCTTTTATATTCCTCACTGTGTGTGCGCGTGCTGTAATGTAATGTTAAATGGGAGAATACCAGGAACAGTGTAGTGCTTACTAGAAGCAAGCTTCGAGAACTGTCAGCAAAGAGCAGCATGGTGCAGCTCAGCTTGTGTTAGTGTTTGGGATAATAGTCCCAGAGGGCCAGCATGAGCTGCTGAAGTATGTGGTCAGAGAGGGAAAGATCCTCTTTGGGAGTTCTCAGAGAGAAGATTAAAGACCAGGGAATGGAGACTCAAGCAGGGTGTGGGGTGGTATCTCCTAACCCCACGACCTGCAGAGTGTCACTTTCTCTGTGGCAGGGATGGCACAGGGATCGGTGCCAACAAGGGAGGGAGGGGTTTGTGTGTGTGTGTGTGTGAGTGAGTGTGTGTGGGTGGGTGGGTGGATGGAAGGCACCGTTGAAGGGGTGGCATCTGAAAGACCTGCCCTTGAACTGACCTTGGGCTGTCTGATGTTCCCTGACAGGAACCTTGCAATCACAAACACCCCAGAGCATGGCTCACCATCGGTAGAACAGTCATGAAATAATATGGAGGGTACGGGGAGAGATGGAGTTAGGGACAGTGACTTCTCTGTATTAGACAAAATCATGGAAGCACAGGTTAATAAAAATTATGCATTGTATTATTTAAAAGAATTAAGCATTAGATAGATGGAAATATTTATTTGTTGAAATACATATCAAAAGTAGTATGTTGTAGAGTTTTTTTTTGCTTTGTTAAAATCCCACCATAATAAAGACATTATTCATTGGCTTGGCAAACCACGACAGATATGTTTGTTCTTAAGAAATACCTCAAGAAGCTGTGTATTTACAAACTGTTGATGCAGTAATAAAAACAAAAGCACAGTGAACATATTGATGTTGTGGTTAAAAATATCAAACATACTTAAGAATAATGGTATAAGAAGTTAAGTATAATAATGCTGGTTAAATCTGGGTATTAAGATAAAAGAGGTAGGTGAGTTCAGCAGATGGTCACATGGTAGTGGTCAAGAGGGATCTAAACTGACCAAAGTAACAGGAAAGATGGCTTGAGGGTAGTAGAAATGAATAAACAAAGACAAGGAAGGTTAGTCAGGCGGGACATGAGATGAGATAAGTAACAAAGCAGGAGTGAATGAATAACAAGTCAGGAGATCTGATACAGAAAAGGCTGTGAGGAAAGGAATGTGAAAAGAGGTATATAAAGGACTGTCATTTTAAAAAAGGGAGCTCTGCCTCGACAAACACATTGCTCAATAAAGGTCGCATTGCTGCAGCATCTGATGACTCTGTCTATGGTGATGGTCTGTGGTGATTGGTAATATAATAATGAAATAATTTTCCACGACAATGTTCAAAAGCTTACAAATTTATTTGGGTATTTATGAATGCTGAAGTTGATAGCAACTTCATCTGTTAACAAATGAATGGGTATTGTGTGAGTGAAGTAACAGAACTTTAACATACAGTATATCACAAAAGTGAGTACACCCCTCACATTTTTGTAAATATTTTATTATATCTTTTCATGGGACAACGCTAAAGATATGAAACTCTGGTAGAATGTAAAGTAATCAGTACAGTTTCCGAAGGCAGATCATGCTCTTCTTCAGTATGGCACAGTACATATTGGCATTCATGGTTCCCTCAATGAACTGTAGTTCCCCAGTGCCGGCAGCACTCATGCAGCCCCAAACCATGACACTCCCCCCACCATGCTTGACTGTAGGCAAGACACGTCTGTCTTTGTACTCCTCACCTCGTCGCCGCCACACACACTTGACACCATCTGAACCAAATAAGTTTATCTTGGTCTCATCAGACCACAGGATGTGGTTCCAGCATTCCATGTCCTTAGTCTGCTTGTCTTCAGCAAACTGTTTGCGGGCTTTCTTGTGCACCATCTTTAGAAGAGGCTTTCTTCTAAGACAGCCATGCAGACCAATTTGATGCAGTGTGCGGCATATGGTTTGAGCACACTGGCTCCCCATCTCTTCAACCTCTGCAGCAATGCTGGCAGCAGTCACACGTCTATTTTCAGAAGCCAACCTCTTGACATGACGCTGAGAACGTGCAATCAACTTCTTTAGTCTACCATGGTGGGGCCTGTTCTGAGTGGAACCTGTCCTTTTAAACCACTGTATGGTGTTAGTCACCGTGTTGCAGCTTAGTTTCAGGGTGTTGGCAATCTTCTTATAGCCTAGGACATCTTTGTGTAGAGCAATAATTCTTTCTTTCAAATCCTCAGAGAATTCTTTGCCATGAGGTGCCATGTTAAACGCCTAGGGACCAGTATGAGAGTGTGAGAGCGATAACACCAAATTTAACACACCTGCTCCCCAAGGACACCTGAGACCTTAACACTAACAAGTGACAAGGGAAAAGGACTTATTGGGCACAATTTGGGCATTTTTATTTAGAGGTGTACTCACTTTTGTTGCCAGCAGTTCAGACATTAATGGCTGTGTGTTGAGTTATTTTGAGGGGACATCAACTTTACACCATTATACAAGCTGTACACAGATTACTTTACATACTATCAGAGTTTCATGTGTTTAGCGTTGTCCCTTGAAAAGACATAATAAAATATTTACAAAAATGTGTGGGGTGTACTCACTTTTGTGATTTACTGTACATATGAAGCTTAACAGTGACTCCATCCAATCCCATCTGGAGAGAATGAGACTACCATCGGACATCTGGGTGGATCCCGACCTTGACATAATCTTACGATGAAGTAGACCGGTCTGTAGAGTCTTTGCTTATAACCATCGGCTTTGACGTAAAAATGTTAATTAAACCAAGATTCGAAGATGCACTTGTCCGGGTTCTAATCCTCCCGGGACAGTGTCCGGGAGGATTAGAAATATGACTAAAACATCTGATTCCTTTCACTCTGTCTTTGTATTGCAACTGAATATAAATTACAGTACAACAAAGCCTGAGGATTTTGTATTTCACAGCCACAAACACAAAAGAACACTGTATAATCTAGGTACACTAGGAAGTAGTCATTTGTGTGCTGCACAATATAAGTGGTGTGCATTTGGTCCTCTTTCAAAGGAGAAATGATCAAATAAAGAGGACCTTCCCTGTCAGAGCAACATGCAGTATAAGCTTTCCTGTGCTTCAATTTCCACACTTTTGAGCTACACACATTCTCCCCTTAGCACTAGAAAGTGAATCCGTACCATGAAATACTGTATGTGATTTAAAAAAAAAAAACTCATTAATTGTGGCTGTCTCAGACTTTCTCTCAAACATAAGAATGTGATTTGAATTCTGAGAACACAAACCTTGTTAAATGCCTTGCATTGGTGATCTCTTTAGGAAATGTCCTGTTAACACTTCTATCGCATACGCAAATTTAATTAAACAAATTGCACTTTTTCTAAGAGGTCTATTTATATATAACATCACAGGAGGTGTGATTGTGGTTTAAACTCACCTGTACTGTGTAGCCTATTAAAGGGGAAGTCTGGTGAAGTCTGGTCCTGAGAAAAATGTCTCTGATCTCTGAGATCACAACCTTCAACTGAAATTTAATTCAGTTTAGCCTAACATTCACATAATCAGATGTATTGCCATTAATAGATGAAATGAAACTGATGTAGGTTGTGTATCAGTTATATTGTATGACTGGGCACAATAAAAGTGACAACATATGTCTAGTGAGAAACATTAGTTGGTGTTATTGGGTGGAAGACAGGTGGGGATTACGGTAGTTTGGTATCTACGTTATTTTATTAAGTGTAAACCTACAGATGCAATGGGTGCTCTGAAGATCCAAACCTGGGAGAGGCTGAACCTACTACAGTAACACCCATCTTCTTTGAACTTGAATGAGCTTTCCCCCATCTTTAAATTGAACTTCCTTTTTTTCCTCCAATTTTTACTTACATTTTTCATTTTCCCATATTTAAAAGAACATTAGGCCATGCCATTTTTGGTGTAAAACCAGCTACATAAAACATACAGAACCTTCTTTCAAACAATATCGTCATTGTCATGTTTTAATTTCTGCTGTGATTTGTTGATCCACATTTCA
The DNA here is from genome assembly GCA_017657215.1 of Limnothrissa miodon. Taxonomy (NCBI): domain Eukaryota; kingdom Metazoa; phylum Chordata; class Actinopteri; order Clupeiformes; family Clupeidae; genus Limnothrissa; species Limnothrissa miodon. The sequence goes on from JAGFZM010001940.1 coordinate 907,217, forward strand.
TATGACTATTCAAATCAGTTCTATAGATACCACAAATTGGGCTAAAAAGGTAAATAGTGTTATTCTAACAATTTGGTCTAAGGTAATCGGATGTGGTTGAACTTCTGATAGATTTTAACTAGAGATATTGTGATTTTTAACAGTATTTTACAGGTTATTTATTATTTTATTTAAAGCTTATTCTGCTTCAACTGACTTCATTGCACATACATGCCTTGATATTATTCAGGTCTAGAATGAAAAGTAATATATTTTTTTCGAGAGCTGATATACTGATATGGCTTTCAATGAATGATTCAATCCAGGAAAGGCTCCTCATGATAGCTTCTACAAATTTATATTAGTCATGTTCCATCAGGTCAGTGATTTGTGCTCAAAGTCTTTTCAGTTATTATTGACTGTGGATTCTTCCTCAATCTCCCCCATTTTCTCAGTTTCCACGTTCGCTCTGTGCAAACAGAATTGACACAGTCCTTCAAAGCAACTGTACACAAAAGATCAATAGAATACACAGACTTGGCAGACATCAAACACAATGCGAACAATTTTCTTTGACTCAGTTGTGCTTCCTGGGGGATGTTTCCATACTCCAGCAGCAAATGAAAAGCACTCATTAACCTATGTAATGTATAAAAACATTCAATGGAACATGAAACATTTTTTCCCCTCAGTTTTATCAGCCCTTTAAAATCAACATTCTTACATATTTCAGAATGTATATAGGACACCACAAAACAAAAATGTAACAAAAAATTCAAAAGAGATTCATCTCTATAATGACTCCGACTGTTTAGCTAGAATGCTTGATCACTGAGCCAGTTGTGGGCTGGGCATGAATACAGTGCCATCACAACCATAGGGGTAAGTATAAAGGTGTGGTTTGTTGTTATGTAAAACTGCAGTCTATTTCTTTAAATAGTATTTCCTGGCTTTATTTGATTTTCATATCATAAACTCAAAGCGTGACAGGGCTGACATAGTAGTATCGATCAGCCTGATGGTGTGAAATTTTGCTGAAATGAATGAATAGAATAATAAAGTGGTCTAGTCCCCTGCGGCGTAGGTCTTTGTGGATACCCTTCATTCAGTTTCAGTGTTTTGCCCCAGACCCATTTTTAGATCATTCATCACCGGAAGAAGTGTCTGAATGCTTCATTTGCGGGGCTTGGTGGAACCCAATCCATGGTGTGGCCTTTACTAATCCACAGCAGGACTTCTTTTTCAGACTGGCACAGCCATGTTTAATTATCACGGCTAGACAAAAACAAGGGAGACAGCATCATTTCAGATCACCTTAAAAGAACAGAGAGACATTTCCAGTGAATTAGTAATGTGTATTAGTTTTATAGGGCCAATTTCAACATAGAAATGTATCATGAATTCATCATAAGCATGTGCCTTGTGCACAAAGCTCGCTTATGGCCTGAATGTTTCAAACATCAGAGGCAGAACTTTGAGGTATTGAGGTTTTAATCTTTGTCAGGCAGGGAACAAGGTCTCCAGAATCACAAAGAGATCACCCAGCATGAGTGCACTTAACAACAGGAGCGTTAACCCATGGCTGGGTTGGCTCTGAGACCGCTGAAAAAGCTTCAGCAAAATCATTGTATGATTTGTATTTTACAGGTGGTTTGATAGATAACTGTTAATACATAATTTATGTAAAAAATGTGTTTGTTCTAGAATCTTCTCTCAGGGACATGGTGTTCATTTATTCATGAATGAAATTCACACTGTAAGAAAAAAAAGTGTAGATAATTGTGAAGGACGGGTGAAGGTCTCATCTTATTCTTTTGTTAAAATATGCTTGGTTTCTAATAATAGATCAGATATACTGCTTTCTGTGAACGGTGCCACACTGCTTACTACTGCTATGTTCTCCTTCAAACATCACTTCTTCTCCATTTCCCTTTTTCCTTATTTGAAAATCATATATGCGCTTTTATGTCTGGGCAATAAGAATATGCTGATTTCATTACATAACAAACATATAAATAATAAATGTTTATTTTCTTTTTGCATTTTTTCCATAATTGTCATGTTTTGCATATACAGTATGCTTTATGTAATCCATACATTTAGAATTTATGCCAAATCTGGTAGACAATGCTGTTAACATAAATTATTCAGTAACCTTTACCCTCCCTGCTTACAGTATATAGGGGGACAGAAATCACCCTGGTTTTGAATGAAAATCCATTAATAGCCTCTCTTCTGTGTTGGCACTAAGCATAGGAATGGATGCAACTTTACAGGCAGGTGTTAGCAGCTAAGCCGCTGTAAATCCATTGTACCGCATAAGGTGTTAGCGCATACAGAGACCGCACTGATATTTTTGAGCCAGGGACAAAATGCATAGTGCTTTGAGTCACCGGGATTAAGGGAGCATCTTGTTATTGCTTCAGGAAGGCCCAGAGGTTTCGTGTCGTTTGGAAAAAATTGGGAAAGCTCGAAGACAACAAGAAAGGAAGGCAGCTTGTCTCTTAGGGCAGTCCATTTGGGGGGAAGACTACATAATGTTCTCACACAATCAAGAAAATCAATAGGCCTTTACTATACACATCTACTAGATCAGTTTTCAGGTTGCTATTCAAGGAGATCAAATATTGTGTACTAATTTATGCCATTTTTCTCTACTCTACTAACTCTTTTGTGAACTAAAACAGGTATTTGTAGACTCTTCAAATCAATCGTTGCCAAAATAGCTCTCTTATTAATGGCCTTAAAGCAATTTATTTGATGCACATGAGACATACAAACCCAGTTGGACTCTCTTTGAAGTATTAAAAACACTCTTATTGCCATAATAAAACCTCCTTTTCCCACAGACTCAGTCTTTTGCATCAATTCTAAAAAGCAATCACACACATACCCTCTGTGAAAATAATCGACAGGACATAGTAGTTGGACGGAGTGACATCATAACGGAATGCGACTGAGCGAAAGCAATGAAAATGATGCCGAACGCTGTTTATTCAGAGTCAATCTGGGAACTTCAGGAGGTAATGAAGAAAGGCAGGGCTGAACTGGGGTGCGGTAGAGACAGCGCTGGATTATAATAAGCCACAGCATCCCTGATGGATCCTAAAGCTCACTAACACAGTCCCAGTCCAGGTAATCATTGGCAGTGCACTGCTTGCAAATAGCACATTACTTCACTCTGCATTGAGACACCCCCCACCACCAAAAAAAAGGAAAGAAAAGCAGAAAGGTAATAACGGAGGTTGGTCTGTGCTGACACACGCCCTAAGGATTTGGGATGGGATGCATTATTTTGGTCGAGAGAGTTAGCAATGGGAGTTGATGTAATAAATAGTCTGCGCAGAGAGAACTATTGCAAGACTTGGAACATTTGAAAAGCTGCATTTGTAGCAATGAATAAAAAGTGTGGCATCGTTGTCATTATGGACGCCACACCGGAAGTCTAAAACCCAAAGGTACAGTGAACACTACAGTCCAAATTCAATGAATGTTGTGTGAATGTTAAATTAATGAAACCAATTGTATAATTCAAGTTTTACTTTCAAATATTTTTTATATAGATTTATGTTTTGTGTGGTGTGTTTGTTGAAGGGTCAAAATAGACCTTGGGACAAAACCCTGTGAGACTAATCAATGAAGGTGCATGAGGACACATATGGCTTCTAAAGTATTAAAGGCTAGTTTAATTAAAGCATTTTAGGTCGGCTCCATCATTTGGTCTGAGGACAATTCATTAGTGTGAGACTGGTCGAAAAATAGCCACATTCACGTGCTTTGACTAATCATATTTGACTGAACCATGTGCCTAGTTTCTATTATGACAAATTCCTACAGAAGCTATTGTTACATGTGCAATTTGTTTTTACAGTTTACAAAGAAACAAGGAAATCCCCAAACACAGGCTGTTTAGGGTGTCGCAACAGAAAGAGCTCCCTGATTTGTCATAAGTCCCAGCACATGCTAAATTTGCATTGTTGTACTGCGCATGAGATCTTGTAAATAAAGTAGACTGAAAAAGGCTATAGCGATCTGCAACAAAACGTATGTGTTGTGGCAAGGACACACCACTTACAATTATGCTTGTGTGTGAGTTTGTGTCTGTTTGTGGGTATGTGTATGGAAACATTGTTACTGTTAACTGTACAGACTTGTGTGAAATAGTATTGTGAATTACTGGTATACTGATGCTGCTCAGACTCTCAAGTTCCTCTCGTCCTCTGGGTTCATACATACACATTCTCATACATTCTCAAAAAAGAGTTCAATAGGTCACAGAAGAAGAAGAAAAGTGTGGGGACGGGGGGAGGGGGATGGTGTTGGTTGGTGGAGGTAAAAACAAGAACATTTATTCAACAGTCTCCTTCCTCAGGGTCACAAATTGGAAGATAGCCTAGATCTGATTTGGTCCGTTTCAGGTAGGCTGACTATAGAGTCTTTCTTGGGAAGTCCGGGCAGTCCAGACTCGTAGGGGCTGGGTCTGAGTGGGGGCAGGGCGGCCGGAGGGAAGGCACCTACTGACATCTGGTGGGTCAGAGCCATCCTCTGGGGCACAGCTCCCCTAAACACCATGGGTCCAGGCACCACAGACTGGACCAGTGGCGGCTGGGGGGGGCCTATGGATGTGGAGGAGACTCGTGTGGACAGGGGGGGACTAGGGGCTGCTGCAGCTGCCAACGGCTGCATGGCCAGGCTCCCCAGGCCACCGATGCTACCACCGCCGCTGCTGCAGTCGTGCGGGAGGGAGGGCTGCGAGGCGGACAGTGCCCGGGCATCCTGTAAGGAGTGCGTGCTACGCCGGTGAGCGGCAGCAGAGGGCCTGTGCGTGGGGCTGGGCATGTGCTGCTGCTGCACCAGCGATAGCTGTGAGCCCGACAGCAACCCCCCTCCCATAGGGCTGGAGCTGTACTGGAAGGTCCTGCCAGCTGCTGCTAGAGGGCTGTGGGTGGGAGAAGCAAAGGCCCCTCCAGAGAGAGACAGGTTGGTGGCCTGCTGCTGCTGCTGCTGCCCCTGGCTCGCCTGTGACTGCAGGCCTGCCACAGGGCTGGAGACGTTCTGCAGGACCTGGAAGCGCCGCACCATGCGGGGGGACTGCAGCGATCCGGGGCCCACCAGCGGGCTGGCGATCTGGGGGCAGAAGCTCATGGCCACGGCCTGCTGGAGGGTGGCGATGGCAGAAGCCCCGGAAGGCTGGCCAGCGCTGGCGGAGGAGGGGGAGGCAAACAGGCTCCCGCCTTGAAGGGACGGCGTCATGGACATGGCCCGCGGACGCTGCAGATCCACCTGTTTGACCATCTCTCGGTCGTACTTCACTATCTCCTGAATCATCTCGTTCTCACGGTTGTTGAAGACCCCTGAGTTCAGGTCGTGTTGGACTTTGTGCAATAACACAGAGTTCTTTTTCCCTAAGAAATTAAAAGAGAATAAAACAAAATGTAAGATGTAAGAAAAACCTGTTAATCACATTGATTGGGAAAGTATTCCCCAATACTAGACTAGATTAGACTTGTAAAAATGTGTCTGAGCAGCATCTTATGAATACATTTAGAAGAAGAACAAGAATGCTTTGCTGTGGGACCTGACTAACTATTCAGCACACCTCTCTCATATACTCTTAAAGGGCCCACAGAATGTCAAACCACATTTACCTTGTTATTGTTGAATTTAGGTAGCTTAAGGTCTCCAATGGACCATAGCAAAACTTCCGCCTCATTCTACATTTCTAAATTTCAAACTAAAAATGACCGGGCTGAAACAGGCCAATCTGAAACAAGGTGCTTCTTGATGTCAGCACCGCTAAGATACATACACCTCCTATATTTGCATGGTCCAAACAAAGACCGTTTGGAAACGTCTCTGGTCCAATCCCCTGTTGCTCTGTGAATTTGCTAGGGGAGGCGGGAATTACGAATATTTTCGTACTAGACCTTTTAAATGAGCCTGTAAACAATGCGCTAGCAGTGCTCCTGGGTCACTTTCAGCCGCACAAATTAGCAGACACTATAATTGAGGCTCAAAGAACAATTTATGATGGTCAAAAAATGTGTTCTATGGTTCCTTTAAAGGTGCTCTATGAGATGCTGCCATATTTAAGCACAATTTTATTTTTAATTTCAAATCGTAGACATTCCCCCTTGATCGGCTAGCTTTCTGCTACCTGAATGCATTATACAAAAACCCGGTCTCGAAAGACAACGGGCTGTAATATTTAAACCAGAGTGGTACACTCAAACAAACACTGGGGACACAGGGATCTGAACCTAAACATAATAAATGGCAAATCAATCGGTTGTGGGTAGGGTGGGAGTTAAATCGCGTCCCCTACCATCTTGTTTTTTGGTGAGTTTCTGTTTGTTTGAGTGTTTGTTTGAGGGTTACAGCCTCTGTGTTGTCTTTCGAGACAGTTTTTTTCACAATTTAGTCAGGAGGCAGAAACCCTACCAAGGGGGAATGCCTACAATTTGAGACAAAAATGAAATTGTGCTAAAATCCTGCATGTCATGAAGCACCTTTAATCATCATTAACTATATCATGGCCACCTTGAGAATCAGGCAAAGCCATTCTCCTTATGACAAGTCAAATATTTAAACCACGGGACAGATGAATTTTTTAAGAAATAGCTGAATAATACAACACTTTCTCTACTCCTCAGTCTGACTCAATTCAGTTGATTACGACAGACGTGTTTGCCCACCTGGAAGCCCCTGATTAAATTTACATTAAGAGTTATAAAAAGGAGCAGGGAGACTCCGCTTCTTGTTTATGTATAGTAATCCATAATTTATGGCTGTAGATAGGTTTATATTCCCACGCATACATGTATGCATGTGTGTGAATGTGTAGATGCTGTTTGTGTTAGTGTTTACTAACGTATGATTACCATATGGATTACAGCGTACAAGTGAATGGGATCAGAGCCACATCTGCAGGGAAAGCGTTTATGCATCAGTGGCTGCACAGTTTTTGGGAGTCACCACTCTTTGTTCTGCAACAACTTGCTGCACGCAAAACATTTTTGCCCTCCATTACCCCATTTTACAATCACACACAGTCACACACACACACACACACACAAACGCACACATCATGTCCACTCTATCATACACGCAGATACACTCTCCCTCTCTCACGCACGCACACACACACACACACACACGCACACACACACACTGAGCATCCCGTGGGGGTGTTGGGGTTGGGAGGTTGACTTGGAGTTTCTGTGCCCTGAGTCACGTTGGTGCTGACGGGAGGAGAGTACGTGCCCCTGGCCCACCAGTCTGAGCCCCAGCCTCTCCTCTCAGGCTCTTAGCCTCTGCCGTCAGAAAGCAATTTGCAGCTGAAATTGCCTTCTTCACGGGGGCCCCCGCGCGCAGATAGCAGGGTCCAGCTCTGAGGACCATCTCCAGCTGCCCCATCTCCTCTGCTTTCCCGCGGTCAATAGCGCTTAGCAGCAACACATCAATAATGGGCCTAATTGTTGCTCAATTTAGTCATCTACCAATTTTTACCCTTTTTTTTGTCTGTGCCTTATTTTGAGCAGCAGCCCTTGACAGCTTTGCCAAATTCCCCGCTATTGTTATTTCTCTTCAGGTTCATTTCATTTGGGCTCCACACCCACACAAAGACAGTAAGCCTTTTCTTATACACTGTTTCATCTTTGTTGAAGCCCTTTCGTATCCAGAGTGACTGAGGCGGCTCAAGCCAGTATGGCAACCCTGTGCACCAGAGCAGTCAGAATAGGAAGAGACAGCCACTATGATGGGGCTTTGGTAATCCTCTCTTGAGCTGCATTAACAAAGATGGGGAAGTTTCAATGAAATTTCTCAAGATAATGTGCAATAAGCTAGAAGGAAACAGATCATCTTTGCTTTCATTTCAATATAAAAATGCAAAAGTTATGATCAGATCAGAATATTATAAAATCCCATAAGGACCCACGGTGACACAGGTGTCACACGCCTTTTAAATGTTCTGGAAAATTCCCTGATCAGTTTTATCATTACCAGAATAGCACCTACTAAACATTTTGGTGGGTCATATGACAGGTCATGTGATTTAGTCCTCCCAGAACAACATTTCAAACATTTCTGTGTGCTAGGCTACCGCTGCGGGCAGAGCTAGCAAAATTTTGAAAGACTGTTTTTGGTATCCAAAGGTATGATTCAAACCATTTAAGAATTGTAATGCTTAGATAGCATGTCCTTTATTACATTTGACCTGTTGTGAATTCTTTTTAAGAACAAGTTTATATAAAACAAATCAAATAAAAAACGTTGTGACATATGTCACATCGGACCTTTAACTGTAAAATTGTCATGGAAAATCTAACGTGACATATGTTAACAATAACAAAAAAATTATCTGATTGGCTCAGTAAACTTAACTTTTTCAATGATATTTAGTTAGTACACTTTATATTGCTCAATAAAAAGAATATTAAAACAAATGTAAACAAAAAATGATGTATATAAATCCAATTTTTAACAAAATATGTAAGGAGGCTATTTTAACAATCAGTAAGATAAGATAAACAGACCCTATATTCTTTCCTATCTGCTCAATATCATTTGAAAATGTAATGACAATAGATAAATAATAAATATTTTGAATAATAATTGAAAATAATTTAATTTTATATTTAGTATGGATAAGAAGCGATAAAGTGCTCAGGAAGGATTGGCAGTCATCCAGATGACAGTGACTTTGAGGGAGAAGTTGTTTCACATCTTTTCATTTGGCCTAGGCTTAACTGTCACACATGTTGATCAAAATGGTTTATGTTTTTCTGAAAAAAATAGTTGATATAACACTTTTTTATGTTCACAAGTCTGTTTTCTAAAGCTATAATGACATATATCATTCTAATATGATGTTGTCTTTATTTTTATTCAATTAGCTATTTTAATATTCATTAATCTGTTGTAAAACAAATATTGTTATCATATTATGGTGATAATTGTTTAAAACCACCAGGAACTATTACCAGTTGTTTGAATCTCTGTTTATCTTTCTTGAAATCAGCTCCATAGTTCCACCTTCAATAGACCTCAAATATGATGAGGCAGCTCCAATACTTTTTGTAAAGTTAATGCAAATTTTGTTAAACATGCTTTATATTTGAAAAACAAATATAAACACAAAATTTTGTTATCAAATCGAAAACGACCAAGGTATGTTGACTTTAAAATGAGGAAAGAATTTACCATTAACACCCTCTGACAGACCTTTGAAACTATAGAGTGTTCTTTTTAACCAAAAAATGTCAGAGGTGTTATATATATATATTTTTTTTTACATCCCCTCAATTTTCCTTGATGAAGTTCTTAACGCCCAATGTGACATATATGTAACATTACAGATCTCTGACAATAGGAAGTGGTATTTCAAAAAAAATGTCAGAAATGTGTTCAGTGTGATCCAATGAGTCTATTTACCCCGGGTCCGGGTTCTTATGGGTTATAAAATGCCAGGGAACACCAGGAATTTGTTACTGTTATTGTTATTTTTGTGCCAAATGTTATTCTCTACAGTTTAGTACTAGCCTAAGGTTTTCGGGTAATATGAACCCAATTACCACTGACGTCACCTTTCAATGATTTTATTACACAAACATTTGTTTGAGCCGCATTGCCTTGTCTAGCTCAGATATTTCATATCAGCAGTCTATTAAATTAGAACACGCGCTGCTGTGTTGTGGGTTCAAACACAAACAATAAGAGGAAAAGGAAGCAGCGCCCATTTAATCAGCCCTCCCCCTTCCCCGCAACCCTGGAAATGAATTGATCTGATGGGGCTTCCATGGCAACCGTGTGCAGGTGGCAGATTCATGCATCACGCTCCTTTGTAAACATCTGGTGTGCTAGGTGGTCGCGTGTGACCTCAGCGGAGCGCTGACCTTGAGGGAATGTAAGGCTTCTGTGTGTGTGTGTGAGTGTGTGTGGGTGTGTGTGTGCTTGGGGGGTGTTAGAGGAGGTAGAGGGGTTGCTCTGTTTAGCAAATAATACACTCAGCCTGATGACAGCCATTCAGCCCTTTAGGTGACCTCCATGATGGAGCAACAGTGCAAACGCAAAGTGACATTTGTGCAGTTTGCAGTTCACTTTGGCTCTGGCCTCAGATAGAAACACTCATTTACCCGTATACTCATCAATAAAACATTTGTGTGTGGCCCCACTACAATCTACACTATATTTATACATATACGCTATATTTACACCTTATTCCAGGACAGAGGGACTTTTTGAGTGTCTTTGCAGAATATCATTGAGTGAATAGAATAGGTTTCTGTTAACCCCATACATTGGGTCAATGCAATGTTTACATGCATGTTTTACTCTCTTTCATTTGCATTATTTAAGTGTACTTCCTTCATTAGAAATACATGTTTTACTGTACTGTGTTTTATTTTCCTATAGAAACAATGGACATGAAGTTGTAATCAAGCCAGCAAGAGCATACTAAACGCTTTCCAGAGATGTTCCCTTCATAATTTCATAAACTCCTGTGGAAAATGCCTACTGTACCTATTCTGTTGAGCCGGTCGATGGCCACAGTTTCGAAAGCCCGCCTCATCATGGGGTACTCCTCCAGAACCTCGTTGAAGTTGTCCACTGAGAGCGAGTAGAGGCGGCAGTAGGTGTCGGCGCGGACGCTCGCTGTGCGTCTCCCACGGGTCAGCAAGCAAATCTCTATGCACACACATACAAGCATGTGGGGTTAATGGCAGTTGAGGCCCGTTCAAACAAACCTCTCCTGTCCAAAGGGCATTGGGCATGATGTGCAGAATACCTGATCCAGACTGCTTTCAGTTGAAGAGTGTGGGTATGTCATTTTAGTTACTACAAGTGGACCCTGGGGAATCCTGCTATGTTAGACACTGTGTCCTTGGAAGGCCAAATGCATAAACGCAAGCTGCTGATGGCGTTTTTGTGTGCATACAAAGTGCAATCTCACTCTCCTGGTGCCTAATGAGGATCTATTTTCACTTGGAGCAGCCACTCGAGGGAAAAAATATAATCAAAGCAATAGGCAGAGTCAAAAAGTCAAGGAGGAAACTATTTTTGCTATTACAATGCAGCACATTCACTTTAAAATGGCTTCTGTCTCTAACTCAGACTTGGGGATTCACAGGGAAATCTCAGTTATCTCAAAAAACCTGGAGCTTGTGCTTTTCTACTGAAAAGACATGGGCGTTGATGTGGATTTACACTTTTTTCACCTTTTCATCTCAACTGAATCACTCCACTCAGATGTGTTTGATAATCAGGAGGATGAAAGCAAATATCTGATGAGATGTCATTACAAACAATGCCAGGTTCACTCAGAAGAGGACGGAACTTTACTCGATGATTACGTGTTGTCCTGGTAACCAGCCCTCCCTTTTATTAAGACTCTCACATCCTTCCTATGTGACTTCGCTCCCAGGCTTTTAGTCACACTTTTGGCTTATCATTTATTGAAGTTGTGGAAATGTCTGGGCGCGCTTTTCATGTTAATTTCTCTGCGCACTGCCTGGGGAGCCGGGGCAGAACACAGGTGCAAGCAAGTGAATGGGCAATCTTGGCTACTGCCACTAACCAAAGCATGTAGTGCATATTGTGCAAAAGCCTCACAAAGAAGAAAACAAGGCTACATAATACAGGGGTTCTGCAAATTGCTAAATTACAGAGTAGATAAAGACTTACCCAGTAATTTATTTCATTCATAACGCATTTTACACATTTTCAGTCTCTTTTGTACGCTCCTCACATCATCAGTGCAAAAATTGCATGCCACACACATTCCCTAGCATCTTCTTCAGCATTTAAAAAATAAATTAAACAATGCAGTGTGCAGAAATGAATAGATAGATAGAACTCATCAACATTATTTTACCACTCTTCATACCAGACTATTTCATGAGTTTGAGACATATGTTCAGTAAAGTAATTCGGCATGATTTCAAAATGGTACAACCTACTGAAAACAATTTATTAGAAACAGCAGGCAATTGTGTAAAGGCATTTACATTTGCACAAAAAAGCGTTTGAGAACAGTTGAAAAGAAATGATGATGTAGAAACTGGATGTGGAAATTGAAGATGGAGTTTTGTGAATTTGATCTGATAGGAGAAATGTGCCAAAACCACTGTGGAATAACAAGTAATCATACGCTCTGGTCATATCTGCTCAGCAGCCTTCAAAGTTGGGTGTATTCAGCTGTGTCTAGTTATTGATACATTGAGATAATGTCACGGATAATTTTCCCTCAGAACCTGGGGATTGGCATTTCAGTCAGAAAGCAATACGACGGTTGTGTCCTTGGGCATCTTAAGTGGCCACAAATATCTGATGAGGGATTTACAGTCGGGAAGATTAATGGCCTTCCTTCCTGGCTCAGGAAAGCTGCCTGCTGGCGTGTCACCGTGACTTAACCCCTCGCCCCGGCCCTTTTCCCCCCAGACTACAAAGCGTTCTTGAGTCACAGGATGGAAAAGGAGAGGGGAGGAGGTTGGTGGGAGGAGGGGTGTTCTCTAGCTAATTGCCTATTCCATTTCCAAGGCATTCCTAAATTCATACACCTATCCATTTATCCATCCCAACATCCCCCCTCACCAACCTTCAAAGCCTGTCTTCATCGCTCCGATCCTCAGCCAGGAGTTGCTAGCTACATTGTGATGTGCCTAAGCACTATGCTAATGTTTTATTTAACAAAACACCAGGTTAATGTATGCAGAGCTAAATATCACATCACCTGTGTGTGTGTGTGTGTGTGTGTGTGTGTGTGTGTGCGCGTGTGTGTGTGTGTGTGTGTGTGTTTGTGTGTTTGTGTGTGTGTGAATCTGTGTCTGTGTGTGTGTTTGATCCTTATAGAGTTAGAGGTTGGGTGGCTGGCACTGTCTACACATCTAATCGTCTGTATCCTATATAGAGAAAAGGGCTCAATAGGTTTGGCTAGAGTATTCAGCAGTTGACATTACAAATTGCGCTGTCATCGTCGTTCTGCTCCACTAATTAGCCGTTATTAATTGGCCACATGTTCGGGATGTGGTACATTCTTCCTCGTCTACTCTGCCCGTTGGCGGCTGGCACATTTCTTTCCCCCACTGCACTCTAATGCTACACTGCGGGATCAAAAAAAAATGGGGGTAAGAAAACAAGACTTTAGACCTTGCCTCAAGGGTCGGGGTTAGAGAGGGATTAAGTGTGTGTGTGTGTGTGAGTGTGTGTGTGTGTGTGTATGTGTGGGAAGGGGGTGGGTGTTCAGGGGATGGCAGCCATTTTTTAGGTCAACAGCACAAGGTCTTAGCTCATGCTCTTGAGGACCATCTGAAAGTGGGACAAGAGCCACTAGAGGTGGTGAACACAGGCTTGCCCATGAATCCGCCATGTCGCCATGAATTTGAATGAAATGAATTTGATTCTCGGCTGACTGCCTCTGCCTCACAGGCTCACTGCAAGCAAGGCCACAGTGTCTGTAAAGAAATTCCTGGAATACTTGAACCATACAGAACCAACACTTGCAGACTACCATTCATTATGAACATCTAATCCATCTTATTCTGCTTGAATACTCTGCCCTACACCATGAGCACCATGATAAAAACTGTCTATATGTGTTATTCTGGATAATATTGTTTCGTAACTGGACCTCTTTTGGAGCTTAAGGACGTTTCACTTTCTAGTCCAAGAATGAGAATCTTCACAGCAATTGTGTGTGATCTATCTATCTATCTATCTATCCATCTGTCTGTCTGTCTATCTATCTATCTGTCTATCTATCTATCTATCTATCTATCTATTCTTAGTTGCTGCAAGTTTCTGCAAGTCACCAATACCCTGGCGTCCCCATGCTACTGACCAAACTAATACTGATTAAAGATTAGGTTTAGGGTCTGAACTTTACCTCCAAAGTAGGACCCATCAGAGAGCTTCATTCCCATGGTGCCTTTGGTGATGATGCTCACCACTCCGTGCTGAATGAAGTACATCTTCTTTCCAATGGTGCCCTCTCGGACAATGTAATCCCCTGGCTGGAAGACCTCGAAGCGCAGCTTTGTCAGCATGGCAGTCACAAAGTTGGGGTCAGCATTGGCAAAGAGAGGCATGGATGCTACTAGCTTGCGGCAATTAAAGTTGACAATTTCCTGAGTGAGGAGTTAAGCAAAGGCAGAGAATGTTGATGGATAAATAATGAGCGAGAACCTGGGAAAACATTACTCAATGTTAAAGATTCATTTCATAATTCTGTATTGGTATTGGAAGGTCTATGCAATAGCATTGGTTTCCTTTGACAATTATAATGATAATGGCATTGAATTTCCTGAAGCTATTTGGAAGGAAACGATAATGTCAAACATTATGAAATCAAGCAACCACATAATGAAAGTCTGCACAGTAATTCAGAGACAATAGTAAACAGCAATCGAGTAGACTCCAACTAAGCATTAGTTTGTTTACCTCTCGCAGTGGCTCATTGAGTTCCTCCAAAATGCTTTCTTCGTCGAACATCTTCCCCTGGTATCTGTGCTCATAGTAATCATGGATTTTCTGCCGGAAGTCAGCTGGCAGTTTATGGAAGGACATGTACTGCTCGACTTGCTTGTACTAGTGGGGAAAAATACAAGGAAAGAGAGGGAGAGAGAGAGGGGCAATTTAATGACAGGACAAGATTGTGCAGCATCACTGTCATCTCCAATGCATGAGTTTTATACTCTCCTCCAAGGCCAGAAAGATGCCTCAGTCTTGAGAGATGAAAATGGTGAAAGACATTAACAAATAAAAGTACAGTATCGACCCAAACCGAGGATGAAAAACACAAAGCCCTCAGAATTGCATGACGCATGAGAAGAGAGATTCCTCTTGGCCCTGGTGCAGAACGATGTGGTGTGAATTCAAAAACGCAAACTCATCTCCCACAACAACAACAGGCCTTTGCTATTTGTTTCCACACAAACAAACAGTTTTCAGTGTTACATGCTTATGTTTTTTGGGGGGGGGGGGTAAAGATGTAACTTTTCCATGACAAACACCTACAGATGCATATATGCAGAATGAATAATTCATGCAAAAGCCTTGTATTCTTCTGTTACTTGTGGCTATTTTAAGAGACATCAAAGTGGGCTATTTGCGGCAGAAGACTCCGGCTGAGGAGAGCTACATGGGGCATGGTAAACCGTGTCAAGAGTGAATGATTGAAAAGCTCCTCCACCTCTGTCTTCTGCCTGAACGACTTCTGCTTTTTATTGTCATGTCAACGCTGTGCCGTGGTGTGGCGTGTCAATGAATGCAGAGCTTTGTAACGCTGGCGTTCTTGAAGATAAACAATTATTATTGATTCACCCTCGCAATTGGAGTGTGTTTGGTTCATGTGGTCTGGAGATGACTGAGTGGAATCCACCGTTGCTGAATCCAAACAAGGCGGCGCTGGAGGTAGGAGATGCAGCCTCACGATCAGTGGCTAAATAAATAATTGTGCTGCATGTCAAAGGCTCGTCAGACCCGCCTGAAGGACTTGGGTGTCATGCCGACAGAATAATGGCTTTTTCTGTAAAAACACCCCCCACTCACACACACTACACACACACACACACACACAGTCATTCTCCTCATCACACCCCCACCCTCACATCTTCCATCCTCTGCCCTGCAGACCTCCACTCCGGAGCTCCGAGGAATATTGCGCAAGCCATGGCTGTCTCCGGTGGGCATGGTAGGATGTGGATCTGCCTGCTAATAGGCTCCAGTTTATGACTCATCCATGCAGCGCAAGCACAGAACAATCCTGCTGGGTGTGGGTGTGTGTGTCTGTGTTACAGTGGATATGGTGTGTGTGTGTGTGTGTGTGTGTGTGTGTGTGTGTGTGTGTGTGTG
>JAGFZM010001940.1:936584-985436 GCA_017657215.1 Limnothrissa miodon
GAGAGAGAGAGAGAGAGAGAGAGAGAGAGAGAGAGAGAGAGAGAGAGGAGGCGTCCCCTTCATCTTCTGGCTCACTGAAGAGTACATTTTCCAGTCACTATGAAATTTAGATCGCCTTCTCTGAATTTTTAATACTCCTACTGCCATCATATAGTTGAAACAACAGGAATCCAGCACAGAGACATATCTCCTCATATTAGCCTTTCTGTCTCTCCCCCTCAATTCTCTCTCTCTCTCTCTCTCTCTCTGTTATAGTTGCCACCATGTGGCAAAATGGGCAGTCAAAAGGAAAGTAACTGAAGAGTGTGAGTCAGTGTGTGTGTGTAAGTGTGTGTGTGTGTGATATGGGTGATGTCTGTGTGCATCTGTGTGGGTTGTTTGGGGTTGGGTTGTGTGTTTGTGCTTAACCATGTTGTTGAGGGAGACCCAGCAGTCAGAGAGGAAGTCCTGCAAGTGTAAGTGTGTGTATGGTGTGTGCACATCCATAGTATGCCAATGACTATGTGTGTATGTGTGTGTCTATGTGTGTGTATGTGTGTGCCCTTACCACCATCTTGTTGAGGGAGACCCAGCAGTCAGAGGGGAAGTCCTGTAGCATGGGCACCAGGAACTGCAGGCAGCCGTCCCAGTGGCACAGCAGCAGCATCATGCCAATCAGGTTAAAGATGCGCATCACCGCACTAGCCAGGTCATAGGTCATGTGGAAGATCTGATACGTGGTGAATGGGGGAAAAGGAGAGCAAGACAGAGAAACAAGTGAACACAGAAAATAATTTGTAACAAGTAATGATCAGAGCAAAACAAGTCAGTTTGTCTGTATTTTGTTTTGTTTAGTTTTTTTCCACAGCTACCTCACCACAAACAGACCTACTTCCAGGGCTCTTTTGATCTTGCTCTGAAATACTAAATACAACACACACTCTTTTATTCTGAAATGCTAAATCTTTTGATACTTACATTAGTTGCATTTTTGCACAACAAGTACTTGTAAAGTCAAACTTCCAGCTTTGCATGATTACGAGAAGCACGTTCATTACCACAAACTAAACCGCAACCAGGTTCAAAGACGGCAACACGCTCCAGTTGGCTCTTTAATGCCAAACGTTTGCTTTGTTAAAATCACCTGTGTGGGTAGTCAGGCTCAAGCTCATTTCCGTTTTAATGAGCCTACACAGAACTTTAAGGTGCTCCACTCATTCTATCAAAAGTAGGGTAGCAAACTCCGGCACCTTCTATCGCTCTTTCTCCCAATTTAGGCTTAATGAGCTGTAGAGGGGGCGGGCCGTTTGCACAGACAGCTGTTTACAATCTGCTGGAGGTTCTTTCTATAGATACACTTCAGTTTGTGCGTTTGTGTGTATAGTGACACACTCTTTCCCCTCCCACTGTGTGTGTGTGTGTGTGTGTGTGTGTGTGTGTGTGTGCACCTATGTGTCTGCTTTTTCAGAAGGGCAAAAGAGCTGCCACTCCTCTCTCCAGAAACAAAGCCCACCACACACCTGAGACACACACACACATACACACACACACAAACTGAATGCCCTACATAAGGACTCATCTATAAATATCCCCAGAGGAAGATGTGATGTGTTGTCTCTTTATCTCTCTCTATCTTACTCTGTCTCCTTATCTCTGGCTATCTGTCTGTCTGTTCTTTCTGCTGCATGCAGCCAAGTACTTCTGTTCACTCACATTCAACGTGTCATCATCATATGGAATTATTCTTTGTTATGGATATTATGTATTCATGCCCTGAACATCCACTGCAATCTCCTGCTATTTGGCAGTGCTGGGTGGTATGAGAAGCCAAGCACCAGTCTTCTGCATATTGTTTTTTTTTTTTTTTTTTTCCAAATCTTGCTACAGTACAAAACCGCATCTAATATGGCAGCCTGTCAGAGAACATTAAGGTCAGGACCCTGCGATTATTTGGTTTCACTGCGCCCAGCAAGCTCCCCCTCCTCATCCCGCCTTGTCCACCCCCGGTTGCTTTGATCAGGGTCATGGGGAGGAAGAGGGTCTCCCGCCCTGGGGAAACACACTCCCATGCCTGCCGCCACGCGAAAGGGACAACGACCCCGACATGCTGGGCCTAACGGAGCGTGATGAGCTGGAGCTCAGGCACCGGCAGATAAAACCTCGTCACAACTTGTGAATCTGCGGCATCTGTGTGTGTGTGTGTGTGTGTGTGTGTGTGTGTATGTGTGAACTTGTGTGTGTGTCAACTCATAGGCCACATCAGTGAGGCCGTCGACTGTATCGGATGCTTCATGTGCACCTGAAATATTTAATTGAAAGACAGCAAGAAAAGGCGTATTTTGAGCCGTCCTAAATTATTCAGTCACAATATGATTGCTTCATTGCTCAAATGGTTTGATGCCATTTAATGCTGGAACATTCCTAATGGATTAAATGAAATGTAAGTATGTGTTGCCGAACAGTGGGTAAAAAGAGAGAGAGAAAAAACAGAACGCGTGACCATCTTCTAAGGACAATCCAATGAAGCAGAGTACACAAGGGGCCAAACCTCCACTACTTAGCCTGTTCATGAAAAAAGGCAACGTCCGCCTCCGAATGTGACAGGGAATGGAGTGGGCATGATAGAGGCTTTCCTCTTGAGGAAATCACTCTCGCTTTCTCTTTTTTCCTTGCTCTCTCTCTCTCTCAGATCTTTCTCTCTCAGCTATTCCTGGCCCTGTGCTGAAGAAGCTGTGTGTGTGTGTGTGTGTGTGTGTGTGTGTCTGTCTGTGTGTGTGTGTGTGTGTGTGTGTGTGTGTGTGTGTATGTGCATATTTGTGTGTCTGTTTCCTTGACTGTATACATGATGTGTGCATGTGCTTGTGTCTTTTTCTCTCTCACTCTGTGCTAAGGTCTGTGTGTGTGTGTGTGTGTGTGTGTGTGTGTGTGCGTGCGTGTGTGTGCGTGTGTTTTAGCCCAGGAGTGGGGCCCCTCCATTGAGGCACATCTGACAAACAAAAGCAGGGTCCCCTACTCAGCACATTTCATTTAATATCCATCTAAAGAGAGAGAAAGAAAGATAGATAGAGAGAGAGAGAGAGAGAGAGAGAGAGAGAGAGAGAGAGACCCTCAAGGACAACAGGCTGTGCTCCACCGTGTCCATATCAGTGAGTGACAGCGAGTGGACCAGACTGATCTGATCCCTCCTGATGCTTGCTTCCTGACTCGACTTCAGCTGTCTGTCTCCAAGCATCTGACAGTGTCTCCTTCCTTTCTGAAGGGAAATGATGATCTAAAAATACGAAATAGCCATTTCCCAGGCCCCCTCAGAGGCTGAGTCAGACATCTTGTCCTTTTTTGCCTTTTCATTTATCATTAGTCAGTGTTATTGTTTTATTTTTTTTTTGCTGTTTTCTTTATAATTTAGAGGTCAATCACTAATAGTATTTTCTGACGCTGCTGGGTCAGCCGTGTTCTGATTAAACAAGGTGGTCTGCTCCGAAAGACAACACAGCCAAACACAGCAGCTCTGCAGTGGCAGGGCCCAGTCGGTGGCATAAGGCTGATTCAGTAATTGCGGGGGCTGCACAGGGCTCAAATTACCAGCCTGTGATCAGGAGACTGGCTGTCCCACTAAACTGAGTGAAACCAGAGATGGCTTTGGTTCTAAACGATTTCTAGTGGAACCGAGACCAAACAGATACAAGTCTCTTCCCTTTATTCTTTCTTAATGCAAGCAGGGCAGGCTCAACTTGTAAAACAGAGAGCCCCCTTTTAGATCAATAAAACTAAAATCTGGGCTTAGTACGGAGTTAACTAAGTGGCTCTGACGTGACAAAACAATGCACGGAATCACATTTAGTCGTGCTCCAGTTTAACCAGAAGCTGAGGGATTCATTAGACGCTGTTTAATAACTCTGTTGCAAGTCGTAATTTGGGCTGTTCAAAAGGAAAGGATAAATATATGTCACATCTGTTCAAATAGCACATTTTTATGCTTGAAAAGGCCAGATTGCCCAAAAGAATATTGTATTGCGTAAGGCTGTCAAGCTTTAAACAACCTCTTAGTCTGTTACAGAGTTTCCAGTAGTGAAGTTTACAAAGTAGGCCACTTCGTCACATTAGAACAACTTTCAACCCCCCTATATATAACATTAATGGAACAGATGGAGTATCCAAGAGGACCTTCCACCATCTATAAAGTAAACAATTTGAGAGTGAGGAGGTCTCAAGTGATCTCCTCTTTAACTTGTTCAAGGAAATTTCAAGTTTAAGTTAATTCCCTGATTCTAATAAAACCCATTTTGCATTTTTCATGGCAGAACACTAGCCTGGTGTACCAGACCCTTTCATTTTGCTTCCGTTTGGCCTTGACAAGTATACTTTACTTCAAATGGATGGGCACTGTGAACACAAAACCTACTGGTTCTTTCTTCAATTTCTGCCTGCTAATTAGTTCTTAGAAAATATAGTTGGTGAAACCAATGCCATAGAAGAGAGTACTCTGATGTGCAGTACAGTATCCTGCAGTGAAATACAATATTACGTCCTTGCCTGGCTGATAGATCACATCAACAAATCATATCGGACAACAGCTACTTTAAAGGTAGTCAGACTTCACAGTACTTTGTGGTGACCTTTGCGCTAGCCAGACAATATAAGTATTGGATTTTAAGGCCCAGTGTCTATATACTTCTCAAAAGAATTTCAGACAATCAAAAACTATAATGATAAAATAATAATCTGAGGAGTTCTGTGTTATCAGAGGACATAAACATTATGTAACTTCTAAGACCTGCTGTTCATCGAGAACTGTTGAGTTTATGGCAACAGATAGCTGTTTCATCCTTTTCATAGTGATACGTAAAACATACTGACAGAGAGATACACAATAACCAAGAGAGATGAGTCTAGCTTCACTGCTTTTCACTGGAGATAGTGAAACTGGCTCTGTGTTACATCTCACTGCTGACTGCTGGCAGCCTGTGTGCTGCCATCTGAACCCAATGTCCTCACCTGCAAAGTTTGTTTTCTCGGTCGCCATAACTCTGAGACCCTTAGACTCTTCAGTCCCACCCCCCCACCCCCCCACCCAATCCAACCCATCCCCACCCACCCAGGCTCAGCGCAGACAATTCAGTGAAGCCTTTCCTTATGAGGCCATGCTTATCTGACTGAGCCCTTTGTTGATGTAAACTCGGGCTGGCCGGCCAGGCTTGGGCTCCACACCCACTTCGCATACCAGAGACTGTTGCTGGGATGACATTTACCTCCTCCCATTGGTGGATGTAACGGATGAGCCTAGAGAGACGGAGCAGCCGAAGCAGACTCAGGATCTTGGTGAAGCGGACAATGCGTAAGGCGCGGGCCGTCTTGTACACCTCTGAGTCGATGCCCTTCTCCACTATGAGGAAGATGTAATCCACAGGGATGGACGAAACAAAGTCCACTACGAACCAGGTCTTAAGGTACTTCTTCTTGATCTTTTTGGGGTCAAGAATGATCTCCGTGTTGTCCTCAAAGACAATGCCCGTGCGAAAGTTCAACACTAGGTCCACAAGGAAGAAGGTGTCAGACACCACGTTGAAGATAATCCACGGTGTGGTGGTCTCATCTTTGAAGAATGTGATTCCCACCGGAATGATAATTAGATTGCCCACCATGAACATAAGCATTGTGAAGTCCCAGTAGAACCTATAACATAGGGTCATAAAACAGACATATCATCAAAAGGCAAAGGTCTCAACCTCCATCATGGAAATCATGTTTGGATACTTAAACTTTTTAAATATACACTCTTGCAGTAACCAAAGCACCATTTTTCCTGTGAAAAATAGGCTTTCAGATCATCTTCCTATGAAAACCTCAAGAAGCAGTTCAATTATGTGAATATGGATTTGGGCTAAAATGAAATACAGCAGTCAAATATCAGTGTTCTGAATCACCAAATGGGTGTATTGGGCAAATCACAATTATAAAATGAAGCTGTCCACTATCAAAAGTCTTTAAAGTAGCTAAGGCCCATGCCTTTCTGATGGGATGCAAATGAAATATTGCACCCCCTCTTGGCAAGGTCATTACAAGGACACACTGTAAGCAAGGGGAAATAAATATCTGAACTGTAGTAAAAGGTGAATAGCCAATTAAAACCAAATCTGGACTATATTGTGCCTCAGTAATATAGGTGATCTGGTTAAACGCGAGGATGTTTCATAAACTTGATGTAATTTGTTTAAAATATTGACATCAATCGTCTAGAATTTAGCAAGGCAGTCGATCAGGAAAGAGTGCGCCAGGGTCGCGTTGACCGGTGATTTGGAGTAGGGTGTGTCAAAGCACCGCCTCCGTCTCATAGAGATCTTTTGAATGTTTCACCGAATGAGTAGAAATTCTTTGTAAGCGTTATTTTGACAGCTTTTAATTGAGAAATATGCTCGACCGTTTATTTTCCTTAGTGTCTTTTAACGACGTGCTCGTAGCTGTCCCCGGTTCTGAAAACGATGTAAAGCAAACCAAATCTAAAATTAACTAGCTTATAAAGCAAAAAGACAAACAAACGTAGAAAATGAAATTGACGACAGAATTAGCTATTGTCCACAATAAAAAAAATAGATTAGTAAAGTAAATAAATAGTATTGATATCATATATTGTAACCTACTCTCTTATCCGAATGTGTCAGTAGCCCGTGCAAGCTGCTACACTTTCAAATTGAATACAAATATCACCATTATCTGAGATGCATTATTATACATTATTCTCATGTAAAATGTAGTATAGAAATACGCTGAGACGCGATGTATTTGAATGAGTCATCAAGACATCTTCAATAAAAAAATGCTGAATGAATTAAACTAACATCTGAATGCGCACGTAGCCTACATTGTACATAGCAAACTTCACTAATATTGTCTCTGAAATTAACAGGCATGCTAGAACTACGCTGGGATAGGACTTATGGAAAAATGGCAATGCATCTAAGCGTCAGAAATAAGATTATTTTTTAAAAAGGTTCTCTCTAAGTGTTATACATATCTTGGGCATTTGGGCATCATAAACAGAGAAATGCATAGTTCAATAACGTATTACACTTCTGTTTAAGTTAAGACATGCGTTGTCAGCACGTTTTATTACAAGCGCAACTTTGACAATTAATGTGCGTGATATGCCCCAAAGGCGCATGGCATGTTGAAGGGATGACCAAAGACTGATAGTTGAACTACAATATACACGAGTTTAATATTATAACATGTCTGAATCACATTCGCAGGAGGCTGATATTCATGGAGTATCAGCCATTAGGACTGCGTAACCAGGGACCATATTTAAAAGTAAATACCGAGTTTTACGCACAGGTTTTCCGGCATGAAGTGTATTAGTAATGTGATTTCTCTCAATAAATAATGTGATTACACATATGAATATAGCGGTTAACAGCAGTGACATGACGATGCAGTCAAGTTTTTTCAGCTCCTTACACTGTCGAGCAAGATATTTGCGCATATATAATGAAGCGCTTCAAAGAAAATATTTTGTATCTCAAGACACAATTTAGCCAAAGTTGGTACGCTGGGAAAGGTAAGGTAGAGTGTCATTTCCAGGGGGAGTGGCTCAATTACGGGTATGTCATTTATGATTCTGAACTTTTGTCTCTAAGGCAAAGTAGCACAAGTCCCAGCAAGTCTACAAACAAGTTACAATTATAGTAGTTCTGCTTATTGTTAGGGGTCAGAGGTCATTGTCCCAGATCTATTCCACACAGAGCTCCTACCTGAAATCACTGTAAGGGTGAATTATCCAGTTGCCAGCCGATTTGACTCGTTCTTGCTCCTTTTCCACAGCTTTTTGGCTTCCAAACATACGCAAGGAAAACTTGTTAACTCCAGGTTGCAGCATAGAACTGAACTGTCTCTGCATGTACGTTTGATTGTCTCTTGGCTCCACATCTTCTGACACGAGCTGAGGTCCGTCTTCGGACTTGGAGAAAGTGACAGAGTTCCTGGGCTGGGACTGACCAATTCCCTGCACAGATGAAGAGGCCTTCCTGCTCGGTGCATTGGAGAAGGAAACCCTGGAGTCCTTTTTGTCAGAAACACCACTGGCAGCAGTTATGCCCCCAATGCTGGATGTCTCGGCCCCATGGACCTGTGTTGCGGATCCAGCAGGAGTTATTGTACCATCCATACTGGCGGTGGAATTACATACAGTTGTGTTTTTGTCGTCGTCAGCCGCGACTCCGCCACCTGTCTGCGTCTCTTGATTAGAGACAATTGAGGGCAAGCTCCCAGGACAGACAGTGTCTCTAATGCATTCCCCGTTTTGGCTGCATTTCATGCCGGTGCCATCTTCACCTCCAAGTCCAGTGCACAACCTGGTATGTCTCGCTCCATCTATTAGGTCCCCTCGGCCTCTGAGGATGCAGGCGTCACATCCAGAGACATCTTTCTCACAGAGCAGCGCTGATGTTGTGGTGCCTGTGGAGGTGAGAGGCGCAGAATCCTCGCCTTCCGATGATAGATCATTGTTGTTTGAAATCTTGCTCGCTGTTACCGCTGCTCCCCCTCCTGGTGTGAAATTCCACACACCGAAGCTGCCAGCGTCCTCACCAGCACGACAGCTGTTGCCTCCAACATCCATATGTGTCATTAATGGCTGGAACTGTGTCTGTTGGATTTGAAAAAGCTCTTCTTCTCCATCTTCCGATTCATCCATATCGGACCTGGTCTCCGTGAAATGACTCCAATATAGACGTGGCCGCGTCGTGGAGGCTTTGAGGAAGGGAGTAATAGTTCTTGTCTCATCCAATGACACCTTACCAGTCGCCACGCCAGTCCCGCTGCTATGGCTACAAAGCTGTTGCTTCCCCTTACGGCAACACGTGCAACGCATTTTCACACAAAAGATAAAACAATGAAATTTTAAATTATTTACCTTTCAGGAGACAAATTGACAACCATGTTTAGATCAATCATGTGTCCCACTAAATAAAAAGTACCATTTTATGATACATAACAATAGCAATTAACATACATTAATTAGGCTAGGCCTACACTTCAATTAATGTTTTGCTTATGTGACATGTGATTATATATATATATATATACCATACGTGTCTTGGTTGCGAGATAAATTAATTTGCTAGAAGTTGGTTGACACAGGCCAAGGCCTTCGCCCGCACACCCATAAACGCTATGTGCAAAAGGCGCCATCTAGTGACCTAAACACAACTTACAGGTGTATCCTAATTGCACAACTGAACACCCGAGAGAGAGGTCAATGGGTTGTTGAATCTGATTAGATCCTTCCATGTTGTGAAGGGGAAAGTACTTAATAACAATAACAGGAGGAGAATTGGGTCATGTTCATGTTATCCACTCCCCCATTCTAGTTTGTCCATTATCAAAATAAGTCAAAGTTGTATTCATTTAGTAATGGGTCTGGAAAAATATGTGGCAATTAGACAAGCTGAACACCATGACTTGCACTAAGGCCCGCCCCACACCTCAAAGACATGAACTTGTGCAATGATTGACGTTTCATGGCAAGGAAGTCTTAAGCTTCAGGGTAAAGTAGTGACACTGGATATCCGGATAAAAAAGGACAGATAAGGCCATTTTTAAAGACTCAACTGGTTTAAGACTTTGTGGGTTCAGAGACATGGATTCAGTGTGATCGAAAGACAAAGACATAACTTCACACAGGTTCAAATCAAATTTATTTATTGAGCTGTGCAACTCCGTATACAGGTGACTGTGTTAGAATGCTGCTTTCTACGTTGCTTAGACATAATAATTTACACACTTCTAAGGGGATTTTAAATGTTTTACTACAAACAAAAAGAGAGAGACCCATGCCACTTTAATGGGTATATTAAAATTATGGCTTCATCATAATCTACAAGAAGGAGAAACAAGGAAAAGCCTTTACTGAATGGATTCATTTCATTTTGCATTTACAAATGACATCCAGGAAAATGCATTACACCATTACAAGTCTTTTAAATGTAATTTAAATATTAGTTAATCTTTCACCACTTCATCCAGAACAAAAAAAAAAGAAAAACGCACACCTCATCTTGGTCCTTCCTTGATCTTGGTCCTTCCATCTTTAGAAAAACCTAGCTAGAGACTGTCAACCACTGTAACTCAGAGTCAAGTTGTAATCTCTAAAATTTACCAGCATACTTGCCACTCAGTCTTTAATTAAAGTATGCAAGGAAATGGAAGGAAATGCAAAAGATGATGCTCTGTCAATCATTTGAAACTATTCTGTCACATGCAGCAGGTGGGTCTTGGTATTGCATTTAAAAGTGAGTGCTGCAATGTTTCATAAACATTACTACACATATAGGAAAACAGAGCATAGAAAACAAGAAGAATGGACTGGTATTAAGGCTTAAATTAAAAAGAAATTAAAAATGTGACATAAGTACTGATTAAAATAAACACACGTAAAAAGATGTGGTAGCCAGATGAATTGACAATCTAAAAATGCTGGACTTCAGCAAGAGGCTTTCCCCACATAAAAAGGGGGAAAAATAGAATGTGGGGAAGAATATCCCAAAAGGGACAGTGCAGGACCAAAAAAAAAAAACCCACAACCCAATATCATTCCGACATTCACAAATAGTTCTCACTAACACACTCTGATTACTGCAAAAACATGCAAAGCACCCATCAGAAGCCTTTCTCTGGCAGCATAACAGGTTGGAGAAATACACATATAGATACAGTATATTTGTATTTATGTATGTATGTATGTGTGTATACTATATATAAGTTCTTTTTTACAAACAGCAAGGAAACCAAAATATTATCCCTACTCACATGTACACTCAAGCCAACAAAGCGGTGAGGGAAAAAAGGGCAATTTAAAAAAAAAAAAAAAAGAGAAATTATAGAAGTAACTGCATGGTGCACTGGATTGTGTGCTCCTCAGCAATATAACGCTCCACTTGAAAACTCTTCTATAGTAGTCATTTGGACACCTGGAAAGAAAGTGAGACAAATCGATCAGACCACTTTCTTTCACTTGTTTAGGTTTACCTCATACGTGCAACCTTTGTCCGTGACAGCCAAGGGTGGGAGACCTGAACAGATGTAATTTGCCACACCCTCGATTCACTGACCTTTCAGACAGCAACTCAGTTGGAGTTCCTTTGTCGGACATTTTTGTCTTTGTGGTTTGTGGCTGCATTGCTCTTCCTGCGGGAGAACAAGAAACAATAGCACACGTGTAAGACGGAACGCTTTACATCGAGGCCTTATTATTACTGGGCAGGAGAAACACATTCATGCATTGTTCCAGCGTAATGCCAACAAATCAGTGACCACCCATCTTTAAAATGCTCCCTGGCAGGATTATGGCAGTGAGGAACACCAATAGCAGATTATACTTACAGCGGTGCAGATCCTGAGTCGTCATCTGAGTTTCCCCACAGAGGAGAGCATTGAAGGAAAAAAAGGAGGGTGGGGGGAGAGAAAGTGAGCATGAGATTAAGATGCCACCAATTACAAAGGCCACAAAGCTGTGACTAAGGAAGCACTGAGGATTTCCTTGTCCCAAACAAACAAACATCTGTCTGTAGAGCAGTCACTCTTAAGCTCTGACTGGGTCTTTTGCATGCTGCAGATGGCGCTCCAAATGAGACAGCCTCTCTTAGTGCTTAGTCAATAGCACAAGAAGTGGGATCAACAGGGTTGACATGCCGTATCTAATAACGGCTTACAGGGCATTGATCTACTTGATTCGAACAGAGGCTGCGACGTTCTTGCACGTTCGCCCACTGGGGTTTAAATGTGCGATTAGGCAGAAGCCGGTAATCTATCCAAATCAGTTTTATAACAATCAATATTACACTTACAGCTGTCCAATAGGAGCAACTTCACTGCTCTTTGATAACTCCTTTATTAGCAAAGCAATAAGTGCAGCAAGTGAATGTGACCTTTGATTTTATAACAAAAAAAACAAAACCAAGACTACTGCACTCAGCAGATTTCATTGGCATGACACTTGCATAAAAGACAGGACCATTGTTTCCATGCAAAGAGCATAGCAGAGAAAAAAAACCCGAAAGGAATCTTAATAGTGGTTTAGAAATAGTGGTTACAAATATGTGGTTAGACTAGTGGTTAGAAATATGTGGAGTGCAGATGATGCGCTGTGGAAGGTGAAGCATTCAAGGCATCCTGAAGGGACTGGGCTGGGCCAGCAAGCAGGCCGGCCAACAAACAGGACCCACTCTTGTTGTGGCCATGAAACAGCCTCCAGTTCTTGACCCGAGCCCAAAGATGAGACTGGGCCAACGACACCGCAATTGACCGTGGCGGACATACGCATGCGCTGGAAAGAGGATGCAGTCAGCATGCAATAAGAGACAACCACCCTCCCAAGGAGATATGAATAAATAAACAAATAAAAAGTAAACTTAAAAATAAACTTTTGTTAGATGTTAAAGTGATTGCCAAGTTCATGTGCATGACTTCTTTGTTGATGTGATGCGTCTCGTGGCAAAACGCATCTGAACTTCCCTTACCCTTTCACTGGTTCTGGGCTGGGCTGCAGATCACACTTTTGAGATTGTATGTGTGTGTATGTGTGTGTGTGTGCACACGTGCACATGCATGTGTGTGTATGTATGTATGTGTAACATACGCACACACCGTGTTTTATATATTAGTATTATATTCATTGAAGATATTAAAACACCAGTGAAAGAGCTGCGCATTCACCACAGATTACAGGCATATAGCTCCAGTTCTGGAAAGCAGTGCATTAGACCTCAAAGAGCCCCTTTCCATTTTGTTTGTTCCTTTGCCCCACAAAATAGGTCTCAACCAAAACCACTCCAATCTGGCATGCAGTTCGTCACTTACCAAAATGTAAAACCAGCAGCAAACAGAGAAATGCAAGAGTAAATCATAAAAGTAATACTAACTTAGGAAAATCAAATCCAATATAACAAAAGTAAAATATCTGTATGTAAGCACAACTTTTATTACCGTTATAATAATTATCATTATAGCAACACAAGATTAAAGGAAACCTGCAACAAAAACAAAGTGCTAGCGAGGAAGAGGACATCACGCTGTTGTTTAATAAATCCACGTGTGTAACTACTGCTGTGAGGAGGGGACGGAAGAGGGGCCGCTGTTCTGGCTGCCTGGCGTGGTGGTGTCCCTATCTCTGCTTGGGGCTCTTTCTCGGGGCGGACGACGGGCGGCGCTTACCGTCGTTGACCTCGTCAGGCTTTCTCTTCTTCTCGTAGATGAAGATGACGACCACAAGGACGATGACCTCGGCCACGATGCCCAGGAAGGGCCACAGGGCGGCCAGGCGGCTGCGCACGCGCAGGTGAATCGTGGCTTTGGCCATACCCAGGTCGTTCACACCCTGGCACAAGTAGTCGCCCATGTCATTCTCCATGTCCAGCGAGTAAATATACAGCTGGGTTTTGTTGGGCAGGCTCTTGATCTCATAACGATCGGTACCGTTGATGATCGGCTAAGGCACACAAATTCAATATGATCAATGAAATGAAAAACAGAAGCCACGGTCTTAAATGACCGTCAGAAATGGGAATTTGATACATGCAAGCTTGAGATACGTACCACCTCAACACCATCAGAAAGCTTGTACCATGTCCAGTCAGTGGGCAGGGGGTAGCCATGGCTGAAACAGGACAGAACTCCTTTGTCGTTCTCGTTGCCATGCTCGGAATCCTTGTATGCCTTCACATGAGGAGGTGCTACAGGGAGAGGGACACGATTACAGACATGCAAGCAAGCATGCTTCATTTAATATAATATCTATGCAAACATGTGCTACTCCACAGACAGGGCACTTACTTTTCACTTCAATGGACTTCTCAGACGGGGGTTCGGTGTCAAAGACGCAGGTGTACACACCGCCATCAGTCAAGTCAATCTTATTAAGGCTGAAAATGAAAGACGGCATAAGTCATCAGATCATATGAGGGGGTGGCACACAATGTAAGCACACCACTGAAGTCCTGCTGAAATACAGCCCACTGTTTAAGGAGAGTCTTTAAGGAGGGGAGGTCGGTGTGTCAGGACAACCATTTCCTGCTCTGCTCTTGTCCTTTTCCTCCACTCTATCCTTCTCTTCCTCGCATCATTCTTTCCCCAGCTTGATCTCCTCCCAATCCCCCCCCCCCAGTCCATCTCACAGAATTTATTAATTTCTCAGTCTCTCTCTCTTCTTTTATTTTACCCCTATACTCCCCCCCACGTGTGTGTTTATTCCTCTCTTACTCTTCCGTTCATTCTTCTCCCCCACCCTCTCTTCCCTCCCTTTCACAGATCTACTGGGCAATTAAGGTCAGTGTGAGTGGATGCCTAGTTGTGCTTATCCTCCCACCACTCCAAACGCCCCCCCCCCCACACACACACACACACACACACAGCCGGGGCTACAAGCAAAGCTGCACGTCAACACTGTCCAGCTTAGAGCGGCTCAACCCTGTGGCATTAGGCACCACTGTGCGCCCTGCAGCATTGCCACTAATAGATGGAGTCCTAGCTGAGCACGAGGCCCAGGCTGTGGGGCCCAGGGTCAGAGAGGGAGGGAAAGACACAGAGAGAAAACAAAAGCAGTGGGAGATGAAAACGTGAGAGAAAGAGGTGGGGTGGCAACATGAGAAATGTAGATGGGCAGGAACCCTCATCAATTACACACATTTCCAATGAAGGGCAGAGATTAAGAAAAACCTTTTGAACAGAAACAATGAGTGTACTATGATGCTTCATAAAACAGAAACAAGTGCCCAGAATCACCATCCCCCCCTATGAAACTGAACACATTCTGCAACATGAGCTTGCTTGCTTTGAGCCACAAGCACAGCAGAAAATAGTTGGCTCCACACGTACCACCATCCCTCAACCCCTTCCCCAAGGAGATGCTGTCTCCATTTAGGATTGAATTTGCACTTTAACCTTTACACTACTAGACTTTGGGATAATGTAGATATAATGCGCTGAGAGATCATTCCTACTTTCTCTGTTCTGTAGGTGTTAGAAAAATGCAGATGCCAAAATGCCTACCTACAAAGAATGCTACTCCTACTCAAACATTCTCCTTGAGACTGAGCCTGAGAAAGAGAGGCAGAGGTGGGGCGTTCTTAGCGCACACACACACACACACACACACACACACACATAAATACAAGCCATGTGTGGTTGCTTAGCTCCCAAGGTTGCATGCGTGAACACAGGGCTGTATTTAACACTCAAGTACATCATTTAAGAGTAGGACAGCTCTAGTCGCCATACAAATCCAGAGGGCCCCAGGTTTCCAGGGACTGGAGCCAAGAAACACCAATCTAACTTACGTGAACTGGGTGGTGGAGGAAGTGGACTCAGACTTGGTGTTCTTGATCAGATCAGCATTCTTCTTCCAGTAGTTTCCCTTAATGTTGGACGGGGGGTTAGTGATGTTGCATGTGAGGATTGCAGAGGTCTGGTTGAACACCTCCGTCGGACTTGTTAAGATCTCGGCTTCTGTATAGGCACACGGGGCAATGAAAGGCATTAAATACTTATTATTAATGACTGGTGAGCAAAGAAGAGAGAAGGAAAAAAAAAAAAACAAAAAAAAAAAAAGACATAACCCACACTTTTCAGTGTCTGCCAAGGTAAGGAAACACAATGCACCATCCAAAGGTCACTCCCAACAACCACTAAAGACAACCGAGGAACTGGATCTATGCTAAGAACCATGAGGAAGGAGACGTGTAATGAACACAGGCAGTGGCAGGTCAGTCAATGAGGCCCAGAGTGTCTGGAGCTCAAAACATCAAAAGAGGGGCAAGGTGAAGGATTGTCCAGGACTGTTTGATGAGGGGTTGAGTGGGTGAGCGATAGGAGTATAATTTGGGTAAGAAGAGAGAATAAGAAGGAAAGAGGGAAGAAAGTCTCTTGTGGCTGTGTTTTGCCGTTGCTGTGTTCTTTACAGGAAAATCTGCTTTCCGATGGAAAAGAATATAAGCACTGTACAGTACGTTAATCTCGATCCATCAACCTAAATCTCTTAGAATGGATCAGCCATTTATATGTGGAAAGCTAGGCTAATTGGACCTAATCCTAAAATAAAAGGAAAATTAAAAGCAATGGACAAACAACCAACAACCACTAACCAAAAGGCAAATCTAACACTGGCTGCTTGCCTACAGTAATTAAAAAAAAAGGGTTGATGGTGGTGGATGGGGAAGGCAAGACTAGCGGAACTAGGGCAGGTCTACTAGCAAGGACTGCAGGTGGAGTCTGGGGGGGAGGTTCTCAATTCCCAGCCGAGCTCCTGTAAGAGGAGGACGCCTGGGACGATAAGAAGGCACCTGGAGTAGAGGGCGGGTTCAAAGGGATGACGGACAGGAGCTAGAGCACTGGTCACCCTCTTGGTGGGGGACTGCCAGCGACCCTTGTGCCGTCACTCACTTTCAAACACTAAAACGTTTGCTTGGGAGCGGATCCACTTGATTTTGGGCGTCTTCCTCAGGTCGTTGCGGTCAGGGTCATTCGAGGCACGGCACTCGTACGTGCCCGTGTCGTTGAGCGTGAGATTGGACAGGGAAAGGGTGCTGGTGGCGTGGTGGATGTACGTGGCGTTGATCCGCACCTGGTCGTCGCGTGCCCCGTCAAACAGCTGGGTGTAGGTCTCAGCAGGCTCCTCACCCTCAATAAACCACCACTGCACCTCCGGGATGGGGTTGCCTATGACCTCGCAGTGCAGCTCGGCACTATCACCTATTAGCTTCATCTGGGACAGGGGCGACTTAATGAAGCCCGCTGGACGTAGCCACCCAAACACCCGTAGCACAGAACACATGGCCATTGATTACAAGTGTGAGTCAGTGGAGTCATTTACAGAAGGATGTGATTGTCAAATGGATGGAGAGCAGATAACAATAGATGAAAAGAAAGGGAAAAAAAGAAAAGAAAGATTATTAGTGAGTGAAAACAGAAGAGACATACATTTGAAACAGACATGGTGTTCAGTTATCATTGAGCTACATGAGTCATGATTTTTCTTTTGTTAAGTTTTAAATCACCTCTTTTGGCGGAATCCAAAAGATCCAAATAGCCTTTTGCTTTCGACTCTACTAAATGATGCTGAAATGATACTGAACACCATGATGATTAAGAGAAATAAAATGATTGGTGTTTAAATGAAAGTAATGAAGCAATGCAACCTGAGATGGCGGTGATTCAAAATAAATAGATAAATAATGACAATGAAAAGCGAATCGTACAGGAAAAAATAATCAGGGTGAATGGGATCATTTATCTGCAAGAAAAAAGCTGATGAATGATTCCATTCAAATTGATGGAAATTTGGGTTGGGTGTATGTTACCAGCGTGGAATTTCATTATAACCCCCCCACCCCACCCACCAACTACTAAAACCCCTCCCATGGGCAAGAGAGCTCTGTGCAGTTTCATACTCCAACAGCGACCGGGAGGAATAATAATCTTGTTCTGGGAAAACGTGTGTTTTGTTTAAGACCCCCCGCGACGGGGACACCTCACAAAGAGCCCCAAGACCAGGCCTGAAATAACACACACAATAGAAAACCTGGGTGGACACTGAAGATATAAACATGTTGAAACAACAACCTACAAAAGACCAGTGCTGAGAACGAAAGGAGATCAAAACGGCACGTTTGCAGTTTTGTTTTGAGGGGGGTGGGCTGTGTTTTTACTTCTTTGTGCAGAATGAGAGCACACCCTCATGTTTTGACTAAACTGCAAGAGAAGCAGTGTAAAGAATGGAAGACGCAAGCACGTGTGGCTTTTTGGTCCTGACCACTATTGCCCAATCAAACTTCTGGTTTTCAAATGCCTCAGGCTGTAAATAACATTCGCCCTTTAGGAGGAAAGGCTAAGGGCCACTATGCTATTGTGAAAGGCCACCTTCATGTCGACTGCAGCAAGAAAACTGAGTAAATATAGGACTGGACTTCAGGACCCTTATTGATGTATTTATGCAAAATGTCACACAGGAAGTTTTGAATTTCTCTCATTAAAATTTCTGTATATTTTGAGACAAACTAAAAACAGGATGTTCTAAAGCTGTATTTCTGCCACAACCAAAATTTTTAGTCCAAACTGTATATTATTTATCCACTACCAGGAAAGCAGGCAGATTGATTTTTGACCCCTGTGAAGACTCATACAATGACAATCTAACCACTTTACCAAGATAATAGGACAGCAGAATAGGTAACGAAACATTTAGCATTAAGATACTTTGTTTATTTACTTACAATATTTGTGACACTAGAAAAAAAAAGAAAATGGATAACGGCAGGGGATTAGCTTTATGTTTACTTAGACTGCTTATGGGCAAAACATTTCTCAGCAGGTTTTGTACAAGAAAACTGAACTGAATGCAAATCTAATCTCCACTCTACAAAAAAAAAAAAAAAGAGAGAGAGAGAGAGATGAAGACAGTCCTGTCGAGGCCAACTGTGGTTGAACAGTTACAACACAAAAATCAATAACCATAATTGTAAAAAATATATTTCTGAACACCATTACATTGCATGCACATAAAACCCCACTCTCTTTGATTATTTTCAGCATGATTATACCTGCCTTCACTAACCCAATTTTTACAGCAGGCAAGCTGGAACTGCATGACAGAGCTCGAGGGAAATCTAATTTTAATTCTGTCTGGGCCATCCATGGAGTGAGCCTGCAGGCTAACACATTTGCCAGTAGCTGTACCACAGTCAGTGATAAAGAAGTGAAATTGAGAACAGTGCAAAGGACAAGGCACATGTTCCCACAGTAACCTTACTTAGCAGAAAACAACAATTAGTAAACCATAAAAGGGTTTCCACATTACAGTAATGTGGACGATGAAGATTCCAACCAATATGCAGATCAAATGCAAGATGACAATCTAGACTTGGTTCGTTTTAGTAGCAGATAAGTCTGTTTAGTGGAGCACATTTCCATCCAAACAGAGTAAAGCAGCTTAGACCAAGATTAAGTGTCATTCATTAAAACTGATGGCAAGATTGATGACAATGTAGCTAGGAAACAGGCAACATCATAACCTCAAACTTTCACATTTATGACCCATTTCTGCATTAAACTATGTTTAAATGAGACGTATGGGCAGATCGTTCAAATCAGATCATTACCCAAACTTAACTGTGTTTAACTTTAAGACTTCATTTACATAACCTTCTGACAAGGCTTTCGGTTCTATGGATAGCAGGCGAGAAAGTGCTCTGCACACCATAGGCTTTCAGACTAACGACGTTGGCATGGAATAATTGGCTTATCGTGAGAAAGGTACAACGACATGCGAGCTGACATAGACGTTCAGTTTTAACAGTTCTAACTCGACATTACCTCGGCGCTATGAGTGCACTTTATTTTATACAGAATTTGAACAACAGGTCCGGGAATGAATAAAGGTGCTAAATACTCTTTTAGTTGCCCATCAAAATAACCATCCGACTACTTAATCACGTTTCTTTTCTCCAAGTAGAGTTCACTGTTTGACGTACTGGTGACTGGTGGCAAAGGATGTGAACAGGAAAGGTCTACTGTCCGATTCGGCATGTCAAACTGGTCTACACCGGTTCCATATCAGCTGATAAAAATGGTAGCCATTTGGGTCTTGAAATGTGTTCCTGAAAATGGTGTTTGGGTCTAACAATATTTACAACCTAGAAATATATTTCAAATTAGGGATTAACATTAGTAGTCGTTCCTTTCGTGATAGAAACGCCATTATGGTTAAGTTCACAATTTCCAAAAATGTGGTCACGTGGCCGACGGAACCGAGGTGAATATCAGGCTAAAACGATAAGGCTAGTTATAACGTTAAGCTCCGTCTACATTTCGGACAGAGATTTCAATGTTTTACGCTTACAATATTTTCAAGCCTGATGTGCTATTACGTGACAAGACGCAGTTGATTTAGATGACGTTTTAAATGGGGCAACGTTTGATTAGCACAACCTTATGGCTTGTTTACCACAAATTTCCGCTTGATCGCCTGTTCACCAAAATGGACGTTCCCCAAGACTAAATTCAGTTTCGACACCAACCCAAAGTTGAGGTTAATCATTTGCTATCTAGCGGACTTAATATCGTAAACACTTGACTATATAAAAAAACAGTAGAACTCTAGCTAGTGGACAAACAAAACCAACGCTGGCTATTACATGTTCTAGCTAGCTAGCAATT
Source organism: Limnothrissa miodon (assembly GCA_017657215.1). Classification (NCBI taxonomy): domain Eukaryota; kingdom Metazoa; phylum Chordata; class Actinopteri; order Clupeiformes; family Clupeidae; genus Limnothrissa; species Limnothrissa miodon. The sequence goes on from JAGFZM010001940.1 coordinate 956,763, forward strand.
CTTGATAAGCAAATACTCGGGCATTTCCAGTAAAGCGTTGATAAGTCTCCACAACATACATTTCAAATGTATTTAACTGAAATCAGACAGCAATTAGATTAGCTAGATATGCCATTTTAAATTCGGACGTAACCAGTGAACGTTACCCAGCACGAACCTTGTTAGCTTAGGACAACAGTTAGGTAACACAAACGAATAATTGTTATACACAAAAATAACGTTACCCTCCAAACAATACATACAACATAGGCGTAAGAGGCCTACACTCACGGGAGTTGCCGCAAAGCAATTCCCTTATCGTTGTCATAGCTTACGAACGTTAACGATAGCGTTCACAGAGGAGGAAAAACATCTTAATATTACCTGTCGCTGCGTTGGCGTGGTAAACATATAACGACAGGGTAACAAGCCCCCACAGTAGCCTCATTTCGACGATATCCTCTACCTAAATGGTTAAGATACCTAAACGTTAGAAAGTTCGAAATTCAAGTAGGCCTGCCGCTGTTGATCAGACTATGTATGACCGCAGTCGATCGTCCTCTATTTGTTCCTCGTGCGTTGCCGTGAACCCGCACGTACACACTAGTGCGTCAGCACGTCCGGGAAAAAAATCGACTTCCCATGGACAGGTATTAAGGTTACTGGAAAAATGGGACAGCGGGCCTGGCACCGAAATATGTGTGTTTTATATAAATTGCTGGACCAGCGTTTAAGAAGCACCCCTACCTCACACCATGCATCCGTCTTTAGTTAAAATAATCAGTTTCTCGCTACATTCAGTACTATGGGCCTGACAGCATAGGTTATCAAGTTGTCTCCTCCTAGTGTTACAGACATGCATTGCATTCTGTAAGCGTTTGAGTTTATATATACATAAAAATCGAACGCAACTGGTAAAATTACAAATTCTTAAAATTTCATTCACAAATAAGCATAGATGACACATTCTAACAATCCTTCTGTATAAATTCGTCAAACAACTGTCTCGAAAAGCATGGGTTAGGCTATATCTCCGAGACAGTTAACAGTACCAAAACACTGGACCACATTTCCCTCTTACAATTACCTGAATGTCCCAACAAGAGAGTAGTTTACTGGGCATAGCATTACACCTAGTCAGTCAATACAGAAGATATTTAAAACAAATTTGATTGTTTAATATGTCTGAAAGTTATGTGCCTTGATTCTGATTAAATTCTGCTGCTACTTGATAAATATAGGCTATTTGATAGACAGTGTTGGGAAAGTTACTTTGGAAATGTAATGTGTTACAGTTACAAGTTACTCTATCTAAAATGTAATAGTAGAGTAACTATTTCAATTACTTTAACAAAGTAATGTAACTAATTACATTTGATTACTTTTTCATTACTTTCCCACATTTTGAATGAATTTTGTCAGCTTTTAATCATTTCCGGTTTTTAAAACCGTGGATTACCCTTTAAGTAGTAATCAACACTGACTGCTGTAAAGATCCCTACAAACTCCTTAGACTTCAGTGCATTAACTAGAAGTTGTCTATTTTGTGTGATTGCTAGCGCATTTTTACTTTCTGCAATGGGCTAAACCAGGGGTTGCCAACCTGCGGTCCTGGACAGCATGCAGAAATTTGTTAATTTCGCTCTCAAAATGGCAGGGAATAAATGCAAAGCAAAGCGAAAATATGACACAGGACGTTTGAAATTGGGGAGTTAGAGGTGCCATGGCTCAGCGGGCTAAGACGTTGTGCCATGACTCCGGCAACCCACGTTTGAATCCGACCTGTGGTCCTTTGCCGATCCTGCCCCATCTCTCTCTCCCGTTCATTTCCTGTCTGTCTCTCCACTATCACTATCCAAATAAAAGGCAAAAGTCCCCAAAAAATGTATAAAGAAATGGGGGAGTTTATAGTTTTTTGTTGAACGTAAAGGCAAATCATTCAGCCTTACATGGTGGGTGGGTGTGGGTGAGAGAAAGGGGGGTGATATTAATGTGTGCCCATGTATGATGTGGCCCTTGCGGTAACACAGTAAAAATGTGGCTCTTGGGTCTCTGACTGGTTGACCACCCCTTGGCAAGGCCAACACTGAGCTTCTATCTGACACTGCAGTCATCATCACAAGTGCAGACATGCAGTTCAAACATGACAACAAATGTTTCACTGTGGAAGATATGTAACTTGAAATGTAATCCTGAACATTTCCTTAATGTAACTGTAATTCAATTACACAGTTTTTCAATGTAACTGTAACTTATTACTGTTACTTTTATTTTGTAATTAAATTACGTAATTTTGTTACATGTAACTAGTTACTCCCCAACACTGTTGATAGATTACTGGAAGAAAAATAGACACAATAATTTTTTTTTAACATTCTTAGAGTCTGGTATAACGTAATACAAAAATAACATATTCATGGATTCATGCCACTCTCCATTTCGTTATTATTAAAATATCTACATTTGATTTTCTTGTCCATGTTTTGGCAAGACTTCACTGCAGTATCCACACATATATTCAGTCTTGACTCATACCAACAAAAATAAGACAGGTATGCTTTTATGCAAGGTTAAATCAATTTTACTTCACAGCTACTGACTGACTGGGATGCTTAGTGACTGCAACAGAAACCTAAAAAAAAAAAATCCTATGCCTTTATGTTTGGAATGTCACTTTTTCAAGTCTCTGCCACTGTTTGTAACCACACACAAAAGCATGTTCTTAAAAAAATCTCTCTTCTGACTCCACATAAACTACAACCTAAAATATTTACCATTGATTGTGTGTTTTTCAGTGTTTGCTTATGTAGTCCTGGTTGTCACCAGGAAGTTGCCATGTTCACAAGTTGACCTCCAGTGGGAAAAACTCTGTATGGTTATGGTTATCCCAACACTTACATACATTCACTGGTATAAATCCTACAAAACTAACCATCAGAACATTTTACTTTAACTTCCATCAATTATTCATTCAAGCCATAATTCATTCAAGCCATTTTCACAAATATGGGCTCTACTGAAAAAAAAAAGTTTAGATATACATACTGTATGTACTATAGGTCAGCAGCACACGACATATAATTTCTCTTTTAATGCCTTAGTTGTGCAGCCAAAGTATTAAACATAGTAACAAATCTCTTCTCATGAAAGGGTTGCGTGCCTCGTTCTTCCCTCTTTGAGAAGACGGAGCATAATTCTGAAGTTCAAAGAATCTTGTTCTTCAAAAGAACAATGCCCTCTAGTGGACCACTCCACCCACTGCCTACAGGAGCTCTGAAGCTCTGAAGCCCTGAGGCGGTCTTCTCCTTCTCTTGCGGAACAGCCATGCTGGTATGAGGTCAGATTGGTCGGAAGCCTCTCAGAACAGAGTAGGGCTGTTTGCAATGTATGTATATATGTATATGTTACCCACACTGAACTGTCAGGGCTGCTCAAAAGTAGCACCAGGGCCACACCCAGGTCAAGCGCTGGAGGCCAAACGTTCTGGCAGTCACTTTGAACATCTGGATTTAGGAATTGCTTGGCATGTGGTCATCATTCAGAGGACTTTCTCGGCTCCCAGGGCCCAGAGGAGAGTTCATACCAGACATTCCAGGTGGGTCCATGGCCGTATTCTGGCCACTCAAGCTTTTCCGGCATACCGGGCATGTGTCATGCTGGGAAACACCAAAACACAGACACACACACACACACACAAACATACATATAATAAATATAAACAAAAAAAAAAACAGTTATTAGTGACAAATCCTTTGCTTCTAAGCGCAACCTGCTAATCCCCAAACCCTAAAGTTGGCCTCACCTGTTCCAGCCAGGGAACGATACAGTCATTATGAAATAGATGATTGCATGGAAGCTGCCGGACCGTCTCCCCTACACTGTAGTCTTCTTTGCACACTGGACACTCAAGTCCAGAGCCTGAAACAAATAGTAATTCAATGCTTAAGAATTCTGGGGAAACTGATGAGCAAGTGAAGCACCTAAGATGGTGCTAATCCTATGTTTTAAAAGTAAAGATTGAGACAGGATATAAGGAAGGGATGTGTATGGAGAGATGAGTGGGCTTCTTCACCAACTCACCGACATGTTCATCTGTGATTTCCACAGTAGGGAGGTTTTTTATTTTTTCTCTATCCGCTGGTGGTGGGCCAGTGTTCTCAAACTGATTTAGAAGCTGGTGAGGAGAAAAAGGCCCTGGTATAAGCATTCAGGTAATCGACTGGTTTAAAGAGGATATGCTGACAGCACTTGATCATGCCAATATTAGACACGTAGTACACTTAGTAACTATTAGGATTACAAACATATAGCAATAAAATATACACTGTACATATATTCTGTACATAAGATTTACACATAAGCATAATCTGAACATTAAACTATTACATTAACAAAATGTGTTTGAGCTGTGTGCTTACCTGTGTTATGACTGTATCTAAGCCATTGGCACCCCATGCATAATCCATAGGATTTGAGTGAAGAATGCCCCTGAAGAGATGTTTTAAAATAAAAATCATTTTCAAAAATCAACTATCTTGAAGTATGATATATATAATGACAGAATTTATAAATGCAGATTTGTCTTACCAAGGTCCTGCACCAACGTTTGGCATTGCTGTAGGTGCAATTATTCCATTCACCAGTTGCTGAATAATTCTAAGAGAATTGTGGGTAACAACAATCAGCACCATCAAAACAAATATGAGAATGCTGCGTGAATGAATCAAGAAATCAGTCAAATGAGAAGTTAGACAAGTCAGCTTACCCCTCTAGTGTCGGTACACCTTCATGCCGTACTGTGTGCCTCCTTGGAACATGCCGTCCCCTGGGCTGCCTGGCACTGTACCGCTGCCGAGATGTGATCTCACGTTCGCTTCTGCTCTCTGCCTCCCTGTTGTCTTCCAGTGTTGACCCTGACCCAAGGTCAAAAGGGTCATGGAAAATGCCCATGACAAATTGTTCATATGCTGATGGAAATGTAAGCAAATGGGGTTCCATATTCTGCAATAACACAAGGGAATAACAGATTATGTGACATGGCCCTAAAATCACAATTATTTGTTATTTGAATGAGCTTCAATTAAAGTCATGGGTTACACACATAGGGGAAAGATGCTGGTAATAAAATCTTGCGAAAAAATCTTCTTAATGTGTATTTTACAAACCTCAAACCTCTGTTGGCTTTGGCCACTGCCTGATATGCTTGATGTAGACCCATTCTCTATGCTAAAGGCCAAAAAAGTTGAATAATTTTATTAAAGTCAGATAATGCCTTACTGCATTGGCAACAATGGTAGCTAGATTTGAATACAAAGTGCTATTGTTTTATTGTAAATGCACACCTTGACTTTGCACAAATTCACTTCTTCAAACTAACAAACACATCCTTTTCCGAACACATTTTGCAAACAAACACATATCCCCAACAACTCCATGGACTCTCTCCATGAACACATAAAATTACTCCCTAGCTACTATTGACCCAAGACCTGACATCTGTAAAGCTTGTTTGTCCTGCCCTCCCACACTCCACCCAACATACACATAACACACAGCTCAGCCCCAACCCTACCCCTTTTGTATGACTCCTGCCAGATGGGTTAGCCCCCCTCAGGACATGGATCTGTTACACGTTTAAGATATGTTTTGTCAAAATGGTCTTAACGTTAAAACATGTTTTGTTCCTTATTTCATTTCTATGTAGCCTTTAGTCACCCCCCACCCGCACACACTGCATTTTAAATATTTAAAAAAAGTCATATTTTGGATTCAGCACGAAAATCAAGATACAAACCTTCTCTCCTCCAGTAACTCTTCAATGAAGCCAGACTCACAACGAGGGCATGTAAAATCCTGTAAGATACACTGACACAGTTAACATTTTGAAAGGGCTGCCTGTAACAATAGCACACCATCACTTCATATTTCTCTGCCATTCAAGGCCCACCTGTGTCCAGCACAGCACCAAAATTATTACAATTTTAAGAATTCTCTAGCACAAAATCTACAATACATTTTCCTCCTTCTCCACTGTATCTGGTCACATGGTTTTCATCTCTGTTCTATGACTTTGCTTGTGTGTTGCGGTTTTGTTTATAGACTTTATTGTGTTAAAAAGGAATCAATAGATTCAAAAAGACAATCTCCTGTTTGTTGCGTACACCTTTTAAGGTTCTATGTCCTAGATCTAACTAGTGAAGCCCTCCCAAGGTGCAGATAACGTTAGCGAGTAGAGATAAAAAGTTAACATTTTACATTGTACATATACCTTAACGTTAGGGCTATCAGTGTCGACCTCAACACAACCACCTTTACAATAGATCTACATTTCTGCAGCAATAGTTTGCACTTTTTACATAGGCCTACAACCGAATGTACCGGGCAGCTGACATCTGACCATGTCAAAATATGGACTAACCCTTCACCATAAGCAGGTTAGGTGTGAATTTAATTTATGCTATCGGCTAGCTCATACTACAATAGACTAAATAAGCAAGGGGGGCATGTGTTAACAGTACAAAAGAGCTCGTTTGTATATGAAGAAGTATAATCTGTCACTGTCTGACAGTTAATTATAGACAACTATATAGACACAAAGCTAAAATATTGTGTGTTAGCTTATTTAACGTTAGTTAGCATGCTAAGTGTTTGATTATTTACACATAAGTTGTTAAAGGCAGCTAGATAGGAGGCCATTACAAATAAAAGCAAACATTGTTTCTCAGAAGTACTCCCGAACATATAACTTATGTCTACCAAATGCGCTTCAACCCTCAGTTACTCACAGGGAGACGGGGATTGATCTCTGTCGAACACCTATGACAGAAAAACCGGTTGCTGGGACATGGTGGAGCTTCTGCCATCTTTCATCACTACCCTGCTAGTGAATGTAAGTACGGATCACTGTCACGGCCAAAAAGAGTTCGACTAACTCCTCGAATAAAAACAGAAAAGGTTGATCAGGATATCATAGGCTATTTAAAGATTTTTTTAAATCAAAGGTTATAATGGGTAGGCTAAATTATAAAACTGTTTCCATGCATTATTTTGCATTTTATAGCAGCGTACAGATCACATCACAGAGAGAATCTTACATAGGCGAAATGCATTGAAAGTTTAAGTTTTTTTTTTTTTAAATAATATATTGCCTACCTACATTTATCCAGTCAATATAAATAAATGAATACATTCACGCTGTTATTTCAAAGAGTGCCACAGGGTGGTATCCTAGTGTCCAGTCTACAAAATTAAATTCCATATAGTGTGCGTTGTTAACATTTAAATTGTTTTAAATGTTAAGAATAACAAAGAAAATTTGTTTTTAAAAGTTGATTTTAAAGCTTAAAAATCTTTTATATACTTAATAAAATGTTTGCATAAGGGGCAATGCCATCCCACGCGTTTAGAAAATCTGAAATAACCTTGGTCCTATTACAGCCAGATTTCTGCCTTAGCCGTGATGAATGGGCTATCCTGGGCAAAACAACAAATTCTTTGCTGTAGCTGAGATGTCTTTCAGAATTAGTTTCTCAGGTTTTTGAGAAGTGATCTCACACAACATTTAATATTTTGCAGAAATATCTTCAATGTGTATCCCAGACCAGCAGCACACATTTATTTCCCACAGAGGCTCATGCACTTTCATCCAGACCCAAATGGATCACCACTTTTCAATTCTGAAGCATCTCTGACACCTGGCACCATATCTCCCACAGAGACCGTTCCTAACTGACTGAGGGCTATTTTCAAAAATCAGAGAGGTGGCTAGTATAGTATATTACTGGAGTATGGTCTGCTTTCTCTCTTGCTTATTCGAAAAAGTCGTGATTTTTTCTTGGCTACAGTAGGACATTGAGATCTTTGTTATATCTTCAAATCAATTTAAAAAATGTCAAAGAGCAAAGACAGCCTACAAACAACCTGCAATTATTACCTCCAGCTGAATGAGGCATTTTGACAGACATCCATTGGTGCATAAATTGGGAAAATCTATCGATTATGGTCAGACCTTCATCTTGAGGTGTGGCTCTGGATTTCCAAACTGTCAGTAGGCTAAGTCTACTCGAAAAGGATAAGTAGATAAAAGTAAACAGACTACCACTCTCATAACCAATCCCCTGTCTAGTGTATTTTACTTAGTTTATTTTAAGGAGGTCATATTTAGACTACAGCCTCTTTTTGAAATGACCCTTTAAAGGCAATACTTGAATACCTGGTGTGATACTAAATTATGATTATGAAAACAGACTTTTTAAGGTCTTGGTCTCAACTAAAGACCTGATCTCAGCTACATTTTAAAACCAATGGTTTCATTCTTGACTTCAAAGGTTTTGACTAAGCCTCGTCACACATGGTTAGTCTCCATCACTAGGCCAGTATTTAAAGATTTTTAAATAAATCTACCCATCTACCTGAAGATTGGCTGGTGACAAAAGTCTTGAAAAATCTTGAAAACAAAACAGACTTTAAAAGACAAGGTACAACGAGTTTGAGCCTCTCTCTGAAACAGGAGAACCATCACGATTGATCAGGATGGAGAGGGGAGGTTGTAAACAAAGATTAAATTAGGAATATTAGGTGAACACTGTAATTCTAGGCTGATGTCCTATTGGCTTGTGTTGTGTCTGTGCACTGTGGGAGCAGCACAGTCACCGCTGTCCCATGGTCCGCGATTAGAAAGGTCTGATACCAGAGAAGTTGCTATGTCTGTGTCGGTGAAGTGAGCCATTGTTTCCCGCTTCCAAGTGCGTCATCACAGCAGTCCAGTGTTCACTGTAGCACTCAGAATGCAGAATGACAATGTTTTGCTGATTGAGGGCCAGACAGCGGTCATGAGAAGCGACAGTGAGTTCATTTTGTGTGAAGAGAGGTACAGATACAGTAACTTTGCCTTTCTGCCATTTTGAAGAAAGAATCCCTGCATTTAGTCCCTGCATCCCTGCATTTTCACAAATTATCTGTTTTGCCTTTTCTAATTACATGTTTAACTAGCATCACAAAGAAAAAAAGATCAGTGTCACTGTCTTTTGGTGTCACTGTCTTTGGGAAAAATGTAATGTTGTTTCATGTGGTTCCTGCACATTTTTTTTCTCCTTAGAAGATTGCTTTATTGGAATTATTAATTTAGTGCATTTGTTTCTTCTCAAAATACAAGTCCGGCACCTGCACACAAACATAATATTTTACAAAATGTGGCATTACATTCAATACAACTTTAATTTTCCACACTGACTAGCATACACACTGTGGCTGCTAATTAAATTGTATTTTATCTACAAATCTACATGAAATGTATATGATATCATGGTAAGTCACAGTGCACACACCCTAAGATATGTTAATTACCCTCCTGGTGTGTTGCCTCAGGAGTAACTGTCACCTCACAGAGCAGTTCCAGACGTTCCAGCGTAGAAGTCTACATGCTCAGTTCCGGATGGCAGGCCTCCACTGAACAGACACAGCAATAACAGCCGACTGGAACTTCCTGGGCCTCTTAGTCATGGCTCAGTTGTTTTTCTGCTCCTCCCCCCACTCCCCAAAACGGAGTCTATCTCGAAATGTACATTTAGTGACAGGATGCGTCAGAGCAGGAGTTGAGAAACACTTTGCGGCATCCTGGAAATGACTGAGAGAGAATGAACTATGGAGGCTTTGCCACCCACTAAAGCATTTATTTAAAGGGAAGATGGAAGCTCTTTAAACAATTGCAAAAGAGCTAAAACATGTAGCTCACATTATATAGCATCAAGAGGTTTCAATCACAAGGCCCTGCAGTATTCTTTCTGAAAGAAAAAAAAAATACTTTACCGGTCCATTATAGTGGTGAGACTATCATAAACATTCTCCTTATAGCAAAAGACCCTATTCCATCACCTCCCTGCCAAACATGTTAATTTCACGCCATCATTTATCAGTGGATAAACAAATGTCTTCTGAACTTGCCAAGGATTCTGCCTTTGGTCATATTTACATTTACATTACATTTACATTTATGCATTTAGCAGACGCTTTTATCCAAAGCGACTTACAAAAAGAGGACAACAATCAAGCTACATAGCAGAAACCTTAAAGAGCATAGTGCTAGGGAATAGTGCTTCAGTTCAATTTACTGCTAGGATAGAAGATGTTCTCTGAATAGCTGGGTCTTTAAGAGCTTTTCATATCCTGTATGTGATGTCAGGTTAAATGAAATTGCTAAATGATTTTGGTTAGATAGAGCTCAACGAGACAGAAATTATACTATTTGTTGTTTGCAACATGTATTGGTGCACTTGCAACAGAATAAACAGACAGGCTCAAGTACGGGAATGCAATGGAATTCTAACTCAAATATTGCTGGTGAACAATTGTACTGTAATGTTAACCAGTTTATTAGTGTTTATTTATTGAAGCCCAGGAAAATCATACAAGAGACAGACTTGGCCTCGGTTGAGTCCGATCCCTATCAACGGCTGGAAGGAATTAGAGGCAGCACATGTGTCAAATGGATTTTGTTAAGGACCAGTGCACTGGAAACAGAGCCATTAACAAAGAAAACAATGAAATGGACATGGATGGTATGGGAGGCACATCAGACTGTTACTAGAGCTCCTGGATTGGTCCTGATCTCTCCATGGTTACTCTTTGTAGTGATGGGTGAGAGGAAATGGACTCCATATGGTTATAGTGAAATCACCTTAAGCTGTGGCTCCCTATTGTGAGTCTCTATATCCTGTCCGTAGGAATTTTGAGTGCTTTTGTTAGCATTGCGTATGTATTTCCAAACATGAGGACAGTCATCGATAAAACGTTCCAGATTTTAAAATGTTCAGTCAATAGTGGTGTGGTCAACAATACATTGACGTCTGTGTGTGGGAGGGAATGCTTGCATGTGCAACACTTCACTAGAAAGTAGGACAGTGGTTGTTGATTTGTGTGTGGCGTATTCTGTCTTATGTAAGCTTCTTGTGATTGTTTGACAGGGAACAGTTTTCCAGCTGCCTCTTTACCTGTGGATATTGTTCTTTACGCAGCTATCACAAGGGAACCAATAACCAATTTAGCTGTCTACTTAAGTCAATCATGTGCTTTTCTTTGCCCACCATGTGCGTATCATTTAAATTTTCTATCCATATTAAATATGTAGTTGGATAAAGGCCAGTTATTGAATTGACCTGATTTTTGTTTTTGTGAAGAGGGGTCACAGGCTCATCTTGGCCAGCCAATCATGCAGCACCAGCGGTCACAGACCACACAGAGGTGGGGGAAAGGGTCAGGCCTTCCCAGTGGACTTGTCTGGTAGATCAAATCTGTGCTCAGTTTCAGCAAAACACACGTCTTGTTTAGAACTATTAAAGGTTGCTTAACTTCCAAGCTCTGCTATCTCATCTTTCTGAGCCAAATATGCTTCTCACCTTCTTGCTATGTTCAAATGTTCTTTTGGGAAAATTATAAAAATATAAAATTCCTCTCTAAGTGTGTTGTCCCAAGGAAAAGGGTATGTTGAGTAATATTTATCAATATAAATCATTTTTTTCAAGTAATCAAATGATTACATTTATAAAAAAAATGCTAATATCTCATTAATGACTTTGTAACAACAGTTGTAACCCATCTCACTGCAATGTTCTGTTTAAAAAGGCCTAAAGAAAAAAAAATATTATTTGTTGAAAGCTTTGTGTTGTATTTGCTTCAAAAGTTATAAAGAAGATTAACCTCATTTTCAGAGTTACTTTCTCATGATCACAAGTAATTTTTAAAGCATAGACCACTTTCAAGGACGACTAGGCACTTATTAGAAACAGACTCCACATTACAATGCTGTTAGTCAAGTTTCACACATGACAGCTGCAAATCATAACTGTCGAGGAATAACTTTCATATCAACTTATCGTGTTTCCTAAGGCTCATAAGTTGCACAGTATGTGAGACTCTGGGTGTTTTCCCCTCTCTATTACGCTGGCCTACATATGCCTGGTCAAAAATGAGGGATTTAAAATCAAGCTCTTCAGTATGGGAACACATACTTTCCTACTGAAATGCCCTTAAGTTGATTCACAAGAGATCATTAAAACCGACAAGACAGCAGACTGCTCAACAACATGCATTAGATCATTTTGAGGTCATACTCTTGTGAACTGATGAAATGGCAATGGCTAGTCATTACTCACGTGGGAAAGGGCCAGAAAGAGTCAGTGGGGTACCTCCTCACCTCCCCACCAACCGAAGAAGGGCAAAAATGCACACAGTGAAAACAGAAATCAGCAACCTGAGAAAGTGAACAATAGGTCTTTTTGCACACATCCAGCAACACGGCAAGAGAGCAGCATTTTTTTTTACAGCATTGTTATTGCCTGTTTGAGCAAACATTTAATTCCATTCCCAATGTAATAAAAGGGTGCTTGGATCAGAATATAAACATCTACCCAAAGTCAAACCAGATGCTGGTGCCGTGGATGGAGTGAGTGCCTCACAGAGGAGGGAAAACAAGGGAGGTATTTCATACAGGAAAGTGAGTCAGTACCCTCATCCCTCACCTCATCCACCTAAATCAGAGGGGAGCCTACAAGACTGGGGCAAGGGGCAGCACCACCGCCTGCTCTGATCCCCTTGTCTCCAGTCTCTGTCCCGCTCAATGGGACACCCGTGTGCGTCGCACGGAGATTGAGTAAGGGAAGCAGACGCTGAGAAAGAGAGGCACATGTGGTGCTTGCTCTGAAGAAGAGATAACAATCTCAACTTTCAGTCATTTTGGATTGCCTGGGTAATCTTGTGGCTCTGTTGTCCATTAATTGGCCAATGTTCTGCCTTGACCTGATGAAGAAAGACATGGATTACAGGCTGGTCTACCTTGCCTTTGCTTTGCTTTGCCTTTGCTTTGCATCTAACATGAATGAAGTCTTTTTTATTTGTTCTTATGTTCTTTTTCTGTTTTCTGTTTCTTTGTTGTCTAGAATGTAGCTTCATCTATGGTACTTATAAAATACAATGTTGTAACCAAGCATATTCTTTTATGTTTTTAATTTCAAACATCAGTACAAAAATACAAAAATAACATACATTTATCCATCAATTTTCACAGTAGGTATTTATACAGAATTGTGAAATTGCCTCTATTAACAAGCAAAACATAAAATGTAGTAAAATGCCTGTACAGATACATTAGGATACTTACAACTGAAACATGGAATACTTTCAGATTCAGCATCCTTCAGAGTTTTTCCCAAGGACTTGACAAACAATCACATTTAGAATGTGTGTTTAACTGACAGGAGCAGCAAAACAATGAACTCAGATAGCCTCCCATTACACAAAAACACAAACATTACCGAAACCTGTTTTTTGCATCTAATGTTCTGGAGTCCAGTCTACTAGCACCCTGCTGGTAATTGTATTGATTCGAAGGCAATTAAAATTTCCAGACCCCCAAAGTGTTTCACACATAAAGGCCCATGCAGAGTAGTAAACTACCTTGTTTTTAGTACCAACTCCACTCAGAGAAAGGTAAAGACAGGGGTGACGCTGCTTTTTTTGTCTACGCTCTGTAATTCTGTGATTAAGATTCCAGCACAGCTTGCCAACAAGTCTGCACTATTTAAATACACCACAGCAAAAAATGTCATTTCAAACAGTTCAACCTGTATCAGACCTGTGTTGCCCACATAACACAAGACAACATCACAATAAATATCCTTCAAATTTGTCTGATCTATGGGTATAGGACTTTTACATGAGAGAGATATAAATACGTATTTTATATTTTTCTCCAATAAATAGCCAGGGTATTGTATTTACAATATACACATCTTGCCCCAAAAAACAAAAATTAAACAAAATGTAGTATTTGCTGCATGCGTCAACATGTCAGTGGCTCTATTCCACATGTACATGTATTGTCAAAATAGTGAAGCTACTGGAGACTAACAAGGGGGCTGTAAAGTCTCGACTAGAAACTTGCAGACAGGCAGGCAATTGACCAAAAGTTGACCAAGTGCTGAGTGTTTTAGCACTTACAGACCAAGTGCTGGGTGTTTTCGCACTTTGCGCCGAAATATTTCAAGAAGCTAGTCGAGGGAATTCTCCTCACTCCCATCTGCACCTGCACACAAAAACAGACGAAAGCCATCAATTAAAACCAAAAATAAACTCCTGCCACACTCAAGCCAGTTGTATGCTTTAACGACTACACCACATCTGGTGATCTTAGGCAATATTGCCTCCCAATTAACACTTCTAGCCCACCCCCCACCTCCCTCCCCACTTCTCTCCCTGACTCCCAGGCAAAGGCAGTGCACAAGCAAGTCTTACTTGGGCAGCGTCCATAAAGGCGGACTCCTATGGACTTGCCCCGGAAGCAGGTGGCCCTGCGGAGGTGGCAGGCACTGGAATAAGTGATGTTGTCATTGCCACAAATGGGTGACTCGAATGCCGTGGGCATCGGGCAGGGGGCTGTGCGGCACATGACACAGTAGGCTGTGTTGGTCTGGTCAGTCACACAGGTGTTTGTGCCACGGCATATGACATTGGAGCAAGACTCTGAGAACAAGAAATATCATCACCATTTGACACTTGACACAGCAGAACTACTGTGAGGGAAACAAACATCACAGAGTGTTAACAATAATCCAAAACCACCCAAACATTTACATTTATACAGGTATTTTGGCTGCAACTATAAAATAAACAAAGACTGTTTTAAAATGGGAAACATTTAACAAAGTAGATAGATAATGAAGAAAAAGCACTGTAGTATAAAAGCATCTTACTTTTGCATTCACCCTGGTACATGACCTCCAAATCTGGATGTCCTTTGCACCTGGCCATGAGGAGGGCACACTCGTCTCGGTAAGAGTTGCCATCACTGCCGCACACGGCCTGTTTGTTTGAGATATTTGAGCAGTCGGGGGAGCACACACACTGGGGCCGCCCGGCTTTCATCTTGCACACCTTGGCAGGGCCACACTTGACCCCGTCACAATTCTCTGTAAACGCACAGTTATCAACTCCTTTGAGTAAATTGGATAGAGATGAAATTTACCACCAATTCATGCATTAAACCTGCAGTACTGTAGATCACACTGTATCACACATAGTAGCATTTGGTGTATGCTGGCAATGTTGGCTTTAAGGATCAGACAAACTCTTCCCCCATAGACATCAGATATCTGGGGTATCTGAAATGGTTAAGACCTCATTTCCTTAAGATCTTGTAATAAAGTATCGTTGTAAGAGTCTCAGCTGGGATATCCTGTTGTCCCTCAGTTGCAGACTCCAAAGGAGTAATGGAGAAACCTCCTATCATCCTCCTCATTGTTTTTGTAGAATGAAAAGAAGTGGGGCCTGCTTTTCAAAGATCTCCTGACAGGTAGTCAGGATTTATGTAGCCTTCCGAAAAAATAATGTAAGGATGGGTCAGGTAAGGAACATTAGTCAAGCCTTCAGGAATGCTTTGAAGCACTTGACATCAGTAGCACACATGTAAGGCCATTCTGTGAGGTCCACACACTCTCACTTTTTATGACAATGGAAGGCAAGCAGCACTGACAATCTGACAAACGCACACACACACACACATACAAAACTTCTTTCTCTCCAAATTTTCACTGTTGATTGTGCGCTCTATTATGAAAAACAGACGTTTGAGCATGTGGCAGACATTTCTCCAGCGGTAAACTGGAATTCAGGCTCCCCCCCCCCCCCCACACCCCCCCACAATCTTTTTTGAGAGAAAGCAAACAAGGCTATCCAACACTGTGCACTAATGCTAACAGACTAGCACTAATGCTAACAGAAGTGGGAAGGTAAGTCTTGTGGCTACTACATCTAATATACTAATTACTAGATGCTAAGATACAAACTGCCTGGTGTACAGAGTAGCTTCTGGAAGTCTGCCAGTGCTTCTTCCATGCAAGGGTCTGAAGGACAATAGCCTACTATCAGTGTATGTTCCCACCATAGACCATAAGTCATAGTAGATTAACTGACTGGAATGCAGTATTTACAAAAACATACAGTCAAAACCAAAAATAAACTCTGTATATTCAATCAATAATAGCCCATCATGCAAAAAATGTTGAGTAAGACAGTGGCTGAGCAAAGCATGTAATATTATTCAGAATGTGCTCTTTCAACACCTCTTTGATTTATTGGACTTCCTGTTAGCCATGTGCTTTTTAGTGTTCCAGTCATGCTAACAGGTTGTGGGAGAGTGTCCAAATGTTTCCACAATCTTCTTTTTGGAGATTTGGGTGGGGTGGGAACACTGAATATATCCTTGGGTGAACCTGAATACCTGGCTAAGACTTCTGGGTGTGGAACCTACTCAAAACAGCTGGGCAGAGTTAGATGGAACATCTGGCTTAAATTCATACCACAAATATGAAACCCAATGAAAGAAATATAGAGGCCACAGGACATAATTACATTTGTCAATGGTGTCAGTCACTTCGTTTTTGCATGATATGTAGACTAGTGTGCATCATAATATTCTAAATGCCAAAAAAATGCTCTACCAACCAGCCAAGTAACGTACATATAAAATGTTGTTATCTAAAGCAATATAGTTGCCTTATAGAGCTGTCCCTGTGGAACAAAGTAGCCTAAGATATTTGCAATTACTATGCCCAGTGACTTAGTGGTAACTAGCTATTTTTGTTTGTCAATAGGCCCTTTCTGATGCCCTGGTGCTACAATTTTGCAGCTATTTTATGACCCAGTACCAGTAGTAATGTTTACATAATGATTTCAATGGTGCATCAACAGGACAAAGTGTGACTTCTGTTGCATATGTGGCATCCCTCCAGTGCCTACAACTTTGATTGCTTGGGTAGGAAATCTGTTTGATGCTTTTGTGTATGCACCCATATGCAGCCAACCCATGTCTGCTGTGCTACTACCAAAACTATGCAAGTGTGTGGGTAGGGGGCTTGTAGTATAGAAATGAACTTATGACAGGACATTTACCATATAACAATGAACATTTTAAGTGGAGGGACCATGAGAACAAAGCGCATGGTAAAAGTTCTTGGCGTTTCTTTAAAAGTCAGGTGTGGTGGTAGTGTGTCATGGTACTTTTCACTGTCCCAGAATTTTGTACAGAAGATCGACTGATCCCTCTGTTCACTTCATTCATTTAACTATTTTCTGAATTAATTTATCAACTTTTTTATTTATCTCAATATTAGTGAACTAAATAGTGTTAGACTCAAATAATATGCCACCTGCATACCCTGCGTCATAATTTGCAACATGCACAAGCACGTGCGCATTTTCTACATTTTCATGAAACACTCACTGGCACAACCAGGTCAAATGTGTTAAGTAAACCTGTATGTAAGCTTTTCTTCTTAGACATAACAAACTATCCTGACAGTAAGGACTGTCAGTAACTGAATCATGTTGCATAGGACCTAGACTTCTAGACAACTACAAAAAAGATCGAGAAACTGCCTATGCCTGGCAGTCGTGTGCTTGTTGTGTAGGCCTACCGTCTTAAGCTATCATTTAAATGGGGTGCTATATTATATTTGAAGAACATATCATCAGTAGGCTACTTAATGAAATAGAACAATATCAAAACACATAGAAAATGTACGTGGGGGTCACCTTTGCAGGGTTTGCAGGAGATGATTCCCAGAAATCTAAGCAGGCTGACCTCGTTGATGGGCAGCGTAGTGCTGGACCAGGCAGTGTCCAGACGATCACCAGCACAGCACTCCTCACGTGTGACCCCTCTCATGAGCACCATGTCACAGCGTGTCTCCTGGTTCTGCTGCAGCCAGCACATCCCGGCTAGAGAATCCACACAGAAAACCTTTTAAAACCATCCCGATTCACCTAGTACTACACGATTGCAAAGACACACCGTTCTACTTTCTGTATGTTGGGTAGTAGGTGCACGGATAAACAACTCATAAAATGTAAAAATTTTGCTATCAATGAGTTATAACAAAAAAGCAAATCAGTCCTTCAATTCTGTAAATCAAAACTGCAAGTGAGGGGCCGGATGGAAAAACAAACAAATCTTAACAGTGATTTTTCTATTTAAAATAATTAATTAGGCTACGTTTATAAAGCGCGTAGCCTACACTTATTTTGGAAATAAGCGTGGACCTAGAGTGTTTAACGGTGTTTAACAGAGTTAACAGCGACTTTAACTTAAGTTCAAAGAGTTCACGAACAGATTGTTTGACTACACACTTGTTACATGATAATTAGCAGAGAAATAAATGGACTAAGACCCCAAAAGTCGACAAATGCGCAACTTTAACGCTAAGAAAGGAATGTTTCACTCATTAAAGACAGTAAAAAGACTGACAAGTGATTGACCTAAATCTTACCATCGGCAGGATGTTTTTCCAAAGTCAAAAGCAAGGCAATCAGTAACGTACAATGCAGGGCGACAAGAGCGTTCATGTTTATCTCAATTTTTTTAGATTAGTTGTAAAAACGTCAAAATTCGCGGTGTCCTTGTGTAAAAATAGAGGCGTTTCCTTCAGAAAGACTCCAGTCTTGGACTCTACGTGTGTTGTGGATGATGTCGTTCCGCCTCTATATAAATATATTTTGCCTTGCCTGGTTATGCCTCTGGGATGGGCAACACTTTAGCCAGTTGCTGCGACGGGACAGTTTGACGTTGGAGGCTCAGTCAAATTCGGGAAAACCCCAAAGCCTTTTATATTGACGTCGTGAAATTAAAACGATAGTTTACAACCAGTGGGGTTTACAGAGCATGAAACTTCACAACTAAAAAAAAAAAAAGTAATTTAGACTATGAAGCTGTCTGTCTGGATGTCAAACTCCTTGTTGATGTGGTGCGCTTGAAAAATATGTTGATTATTCTATTGTCCACACATGTTGTAAACTCTCTCCAATTATTATACCACAGACATGTCCTGGGGGCTTCAAAGATACAACCACTAGAAACATGATAGCTACAGTGACAGTGTTAAAATTATCATAGCCTTCTACGTTTTACATGGTTAACCACTGGTTACCAAAATATTGTTGAAACTCAATTTGTCTGTGCACGTGCACACTGGTGGAGTTCAAATCACAACGGAGTTGTGATAAAGTTAAACTTGACAAAAAGTTGTCTTTCACTCTATGGAACTACAAATGAGTAGTAGGAAATGGTTTAGATTTACACAAACACGCCAAAAAAGTTTTGTCACAACAGTTCTTATTTTGGGGGCAACTTGTAGGCTGTATTTTACTTACACATTTTTCTTTCAATTTTCAGAAATTCATGTAAATGCATTTACACAGTTGTTAGGCTATGCCTAACTTGCACATTTCTGTGTAAATCATATGTCTCCTTCACTTAGATTAGCCCACATGACTCTCAACTATAGTTACAAGAAATTAAAAGAGCCCTGTCGTGATTCCCTTTCCAGTAGAGGGGATTTAGTGACGTCAAAAAGAATTTCATTTAATCAAACATATAATGTGAGACATGTAATGTGAGACACAAGTCTACTAATTCTTTCACTGAATCGATCTAAATGAATAGGAACCATATGGCTGTGTTAGCCATGGTAACACAATATCCTGCTGTTGCACGAGTTATGATCTTTATTGCCATAGACAGAGGGAGTAGGACTTTCTTTTTTTTTTTGCAGTGTTAAAGTAAAGAACACACCATACCCAGTCATGGCCTTTCACAATTGTGGTCTTACTGTAATTTCACTTTGATTTGCAGGACAACCAAAAATGAAGAGGACCAATCTGGCAATGTGCATGAGCATCTGTCGGTGATGGAGCTAGCCCCCTGCACCAGGATAATTCACCCACACACACACACACACCCTTTGGCAGCCGATTTAGATGAGACACTTCCTGACAACATAGGCCAAGGCAGGCAAATGCATTGACAGTTCACATTAAACTGGGATGGGCCCCTGTGTTGATTACTTCTATCTAAACTGGCCATCTAGCCCTCCCTCTTTCCTCTGGGCTGGCATGATGTTTCAGGCTAGCTAGCATTTCTCCTTGCCCTGTCTCACTCCTCCTATTTTCAAGGATTGCTTTGATGGTGGAGGAAAGAAAGGCCAACATGCCCTCCAGAATATGGGGGCGGTTCCCACAGCCCTATGTCTGTACCTACTAAAGGGGGGGTGTGTGTCTTCTGGACAGCTATGGTATGCTTTGAGTCTACTGTATGACCTTGGACATATTACTCCACAATCTGTGTGGGTGGCCAATGAATGTTGGCATTGCAACGGACTCCCATCTGTTCGGGACATATTTGGGATCCCTGAACTGCATAACTTCATTGTGGAATGGAGCCTCCCCTCAGCACATTGTTCTGCTCCGTCCCTCAGCATTACTTTGTTTAGCAAACCATGTGGTTTGTTAGCAGTCAAGCTGGGAGTAGGTTATGAAACCGCAGATGAGAAAGCAGAGCCATGCCCATCCAAACAGTGCAACATGTGCCTCATGGAAACTTATGAATGACATGTGTTTGCTCTGCATTACTGAGCTCTGCAGCATTTCCTTACATTGCTGCCATCAACTGGGGGAAAAAGCAAAATACATCGTAACTCCACCGACTGGGTTTAGTGTTAATACAGGGCTTGTGGAAACAATTATCAGTTTAATAGAGTTAATGTATGGGACATATATGCTTCAGAGTTGAAAATTTTCTCAATCTAAATTCTAAAGTGATATTGAAATCAACATTTGCTGCAACAATACCATTGTGAAATGCACTTAAACTAAAAGACTCTTTTTTCATTTAGAAATACTTCATCATAAATATTTTTGATGTTTTAATGTATTGCTTTAAATGTCTCCAACAAACGCATGGAAGAAAAAAATCTAGTATAATCCATGGCCAAGTGCTTTGTCTTCATTTCTTGAACACACTGTGCTATTTTCTGCTCACCATATCCCAGAAGTCTACCTTTTACGGCCTAAAAAAATGTACATGAGCCTGTTGAAAAGTTTGATTCATTCACAGAGCAATAAGGTGATTCAGATGAAAAGAGTAAGTGATGCAACAGATGTTCTTTTTGTGTGTCACTCAGCCAATAACAGCGATTTGGCATTCCAGATCTGAGAGACTGATACATCTGCTTAAGCTATTATTTCTCAGTGACAACTAAGCATTTAGAAATAGCAAAACCCACACAGGAAATATGGTGATTTCATTGTTTTTGCACAGAATGTCTTGCGCTTGTTTACTTTTACTGAAAGTAATTACTCATAACACACGCATAACACACGTCCTGATCCTCTCCTCCTTTTCCCCACCATGACTGGAAAACATTCAATAGATGAGTTTTACACATGCATACGATTAATAAGCATAAGATGTCAACACTTTTAACAGCTTTAACCTATTCATTTAGATCGATTCAGTGAAAGAATTAGTAGACTTGTGTCTCATATTATTTATGTCTCACATTATTTGTTTGATTAAATGAAATTCTTTTTGACGTCACTAAATCCCCTGTACTGGAAATGGAATCACGCTAGGGCTCTTTCAATTTCTTGTAACTATAGTTGAGAGTCATGTGGGCTAATCTAAGTGAAGGAGACATATGATTTACACAGAAATGTGCAAGTTAGGCATAGCCTAACAACTGTGTAAATGCATTTACACATGCATACGATTAATAAGCATAAGATCTCAACACTTTTAACAGCTTTAACATAAGAGATACCATTGTGGAAGTAGGAACTTTCAATTATTGGATCATTCATGTAAATATTAAGGAAACAGATATTTGTTGGACTTTTTTAGTAGCTGTAATTGTAATCGTTATCAATTTAATTAAAAAATTGATAGTTTGATAAAGAAGTCAGTGCAGGGGTGGTGGAGACCTGGTGGTGCTGATTAGCCCACACCTGAGACACCTGTATTCAAGGCATTTTCACTAATTCTCTCTGTCTGTCTCTCTCTCTCTCTCTTTAAACAATGCCTTATTATGTCTTTCTACAGACTCACACATTGCATACATATGAATAATTCTTTCCCATATTCCCTAGATATTTGAACTGTACCAGCTGTAACAATGTGCAGACCTAATGTATAATCACTGTTCCTTTGGCTTTGCTTAAGTCGGAAAGGTTGAGCATTTCCACAGACCTGTCAAATCTTGAAACCACAATGTACCCAGTGATGGATCATTTTATCATCATGTTGTTATGTTACAATAGTCACAACAATTTCATAAGGCCCTTGGGTTATTCTCAGTTTTGTTCTGTGATGAGATGATCCAGGAAGCACTTCACATTGACCAAGAGAACCTTCATTCATTTTGTAGACAATAAACAATGAGTCCTTTAAAAGTGACGACAGAACAGGTAAGTTGACCTACAATTTATGCCAAAATGTATCTTTAAGCTTGAGTGTAGCTTACTGCAGGCAGCACACAATGTCTTTTCAGGATCATCCATTTGCTCCCGTTTTCCAGTTATGTTGTGCTGCTGCTGTATTTTGCCAAATAGTTGCATGATGGCCTCTAGATGGTGCTCTAATGGTGTGAGGTTGTAATATACTGTTCCTTGTTGATGATGAACAATGTTGTAAAGGGTATATAATGTAATATAATTTTTGAATTATGTTGTTTATGATTTTGAAGATTGAATTACATGAATTAATCAGTTACATGAAAAGAGTAAGCGTGTGTGTAAGTGTGTTTGTGTGTGTGTGTGTGAGATAGAGAGAAAGAGATTTGTGTGTCTGCATTTGTGTGTTTGTGTGAGTGTTTTTTGTTTGTGTGTGGGTGTGTGCCATTTTCAGGATGTGATATGGTGCTATAACTGTTTGAGCACGGCCTTCAATGAAGGATTCTATTACACAAAACCAAACAAGCGACTGCACTGCTATTGTCTGTGAAGTGGTGAAGCACTTGTCACCCAGATACAGGCCTACAGCAAAATGAGAGCATCAATTTAAAATAAATTGCAAGTTTCGGAAAATTGCTGTCACATAACCTCTGAATACCCAAAATGTGCCAGAAAAACAAACCTGTTATATATTATTTATTTTGTTCTCACATCGTGTTCCATTTAAGCACTACTGTTATGCATATTGTGTAAGTGTAATTTGGAAGACATAGTGTACTATATTATTGTGTAGCCTCTTCTCATGTTATTTTTATATAGTAAATGTGTGGCTTTAATGAAAGTAGACCACAGTAATGAGATTTTTTTCACTTTGTAACTTCCTTTCAACAGATATGTAATCTATGACAGCCATTGCCATGTTGTAACAATTTAGAATATCGCATATCCGGAGGGTAAAATCTTTTGGAGCTATTTTTGTAATGTTGATGTTTATTGGTATTCTAATTATATTTTGAGCAAAGGGACAGTATATTGTCTCTCAAAATATCAACAGGATGACTGTGGAATTGGGGGTTATAGCTTTGTGTTACTGCAGGGCATAATTCTCTCTCATAGCCACATGAATCTATTCATGCACTGTCTCTCTAACAACTTTTAATTCTCTTTTTCCGCACTTGAAGACTCAGACTCTCAGCTAAAAGAGAACTGATGCTCTGGTGAATACTGGCGGCAGTTGCCATGACAACAAATGACTGAAGCGCATCCTTTTTTTCTGAGCTCAAACTCTGTGTTGATGAAAGACAAGGGGTAGGCGGGTGTACTATTTGGGTGAAAATAGGGATGGTTGGGGGGTTGGTGGCATAAAGGTGTTAAATCGTATCTCATTTGTCTCATCATTAATCCCTAAAATAAAAGAAAAAAAGAAAAACAGGACACAAAGAGCACTGAGTGAAATAGTTGTGCGGGAGATGGCAAGTGTGGGATTTCTCGCTTTCATCTCAACTTTCATCTAACTATATTGAGGTGACTGCTTCATAGCAAGTGTATGTGTGTAGCATTTTCATGTGTGCTCAAATGATTTTTTTTCTGGTCAGGAAAATAAAAAAGTGGATCTTCAGAACAGCAGTTAAGAATACCGTGATGACATGGTTGTTGACATAATTGCTTATTGTCTAGAAGTCTCTTTTGATTTGATTTGATTTGATTTGAGAGTTACTAACCATGATCATGCATATCATGGTCACCTTTTGACGTCGGAGCTGAAACGCAAAGTGATCTACTCCTGAATCTAAGAGATAATGAGATAAAGAGATTTTGCACCACATAAACACATAAAGAAGAATTACAGTAACCAAAGAAATCATAATTAATCATAACCTGTACTGACATTACAAAGAGCAACGGCTGAAGTAAATCCTAAAGACGAAGTGGATCACATAAATGTTTAAATATGCAAAAGGGCAGGGCCTTTAATCATTAAATGTAATATGAGGCAGTGCAGCTCCTAACATTCAGGAAGAGGGGTGGAGCATGCAGGAGGAAATGTCATTTGATGATGCCAGTGATGTTGTCCATGCGGCCTCACTAGCATAACTATCACCCACCTCTTCACTGCATTGACTCGTGTTTTCTCGATACTCGTGTTTTCTTGTGGTATCTTTTCACTGGTATCATGAATGTAATGACTGGGATGTTGTAGGTGCTTTATCTTCACTAATATGGCATAGCAACACAGCAAGTGCTAACAAGTGCTGTGACTGATGTGACTTGCACAGCACTGTTTAAAACTCACTGGTAGTTGAAGTGATATTTCTACATAACAAGTTTTTACACACACACACACACACACACATACACACACACACACACTGTGTATAGTGTGTATAGGATCTGTCACTGTGGAAACAGGTGAATTTCATTTTTGATGATAAGAACCTAAATGATTGAAGTATTTTGGACAAATTGCTTGAGCAACAGGTTTCAAATAATTTTGTCCTGATGATGTTGACATTTGGTTTGCACATAAGAACACTCTCAGAGATTATTGATCTAAACTGTCTTGCTTTATCAAGTTTCCCTACCTCTGTCACTATAGTAATTGTACAGCAATGAACAGACAAAAACAATGAGGATTTATGTCAAACGAGAAGATTGTGATCACACATTGCAGAAGCAGGGTTAAGCTGTTTCATGTCATTTTAATTTAAATTATCACTAAACTAAAAGGTGACTTTTTGTCATTTTGCTTAGCCCAGGAGGGAGACCGTGCTTTGTGATTGGGCAGACAAAAGACTGTGAGAGTGAGAGTGTTGATAGCAGTGGGGGTGGTGATGGTCCTGGGGGCTATGCAGATACAGGTTGAAGCAGCCATGTTCTAGAGGTGCTTATTAAAGTGCTGCTGAGTCTGGCACAACACGGACCCAGGGCTGGCTTTGATCTGGCACCTGTTATGGCAGAATATGGGCTGTCTTAAGATGTTCCTTTTTTTCCCACCCCACCATAAGCAAGCGAGTGAGGAAGGAAGAAGAGAATGGGAGGCAGAGCGAAAAAGTAAAGGGAGAGCTGGAGTGGGGGAGGGCTTCCTAATGAGGTGCAAGCTGATGTGAAATCCTCGCCTGCCATTGAGATGTCACACCCACGCAACGGCAAAGACTCTGGAAAGCTCTCTCTGCCCACAGTGGTGGGTTTGTGGGTCACACGTCTTCCTGTCTGCTGTCTCTGACCTTTCGCAAAAACGTGTCCCTGTCACTTATCTGCTTGTTTAGCATATGATTGTTGCTGGGGCTTTTTTGTAAATGGCTGATTATGGTAACTTCAAGAGATGCCTTCTCGTTTCCCCACCTGTTTCATTTGTTGTCCTTACACTGTAATGATAATGATACTAATTGTGCGGAATGCAGGAATTCTTAATAACAGTGCATTCTTTCATAATTACATGTATTTAGCGCCTACAGCTTCTGAACCACATGACTCTGCAAAAAGATTCTACTCAACTGACATTAGAGAGTAATTTATCTGGCCGGGGTTACATTCATTTATAAACAGTCCAAGTCTAACCAAAAATGACAGGCTCCACTCTGACTATAGGAGTGCTCTGGATGTCAGGAATGAAGAGCTCTGATGTATTATGCCAGTTAGTTAAGCTTAAATATTCAATTAAACCAGCATTTGGTGTAAACAGTTATGTCATGTGTAATAATTAGGGCATTGTTTTTTTCAAGTTGGACAGAATGACCATAAGATTTGAACTTGTTTGTTTTTTCTCAGTGTTCATCACCATTGTCCATCACAAAGCATCCATTGGCTGAACAAGCTTTACGGTACATACTGATGCCAACTTGTGATGAAACAACTCTAAATATGTAAATTCTTATCCCAGATACGCAAACTTTAAAAATGAATCAGACGCTACTCAGATTTGTGTCTATAATATGCATTGCATATAGACTCATGATATCATAGCTTTGACATATAGATTTACTGAAATATAGATAACTTGATAGCTGTGGATTTGGTATCTTGCTAATGTTTGATAGCTATACGTCTTTCATTCATACTTAAACTCTCTATTGTTGTTTTCATCTACAGTGACTCGGAAATACTCAGTTTCAGCCTTTGTATTGCAGAGCCCTTTGAAGAGATGATCAGATGGCAGCTCATATATAATAGCCTAGGCTGTGTGTGTGTGTGTGTGGGTGTGTGTGTGTGTGTTTGTTTACTCAAAGCTATAGATGGTTATTAATTGGCTAGAGGGGCAGCCATTCTCTCTCTAACACAAATTGCCTTTCATCTCTAGTACATCACAACACAGACGATACTCTGGATCTGTGCCAGCTGGTGACTGAAACAAAGAGTGATCAGGGCCAGATCCAAGCTGAGCTGATGCTCTTGTTTTCTGTCAGAATCCAGGTCAAGTCATGGACTGATGTGTTCACCGGCTGCTACTCTCTGACTCAGTGAGGTTGCTGGACCTCTGTCCATGCACATGTTTTAAAAGCATGCATTCAGCAGCATGTTTGATGTTCAGGGAGACTTTGAAAGGGAATTTAAATGTATGTGCATTCTCTTTCTCCTTCTGTCTCTCTCTCTCTCTCTCTCTCTTACTAAAGTGTCTGAAAAAAAGCTGATTGGAGAGCACAGTGGGAAAGTCACCATGGCAACTGTGAGTCATCCTGCTGCAGTCAGTTTAGTCACACTGTATTCCCCCCGCCACAACCATCACCCCCCCCCCCCCACACCCCCCCCCCCCACACACACACCCCAAACCAACACACACACACACACGCCCACCTTCCCAACCCACACACTCACACATACACACACACACACACAAACACAGGCATGCACATCCCCCCCCCCACATGGAGTCAGCAGGGTCACCAACAATTAACGAGTGCTGCTGGGAAGGAGAGAAGGGGAGAGGAGACAGCAGTGTCTTGGCCTGTGCTTTGATTACTTATTTATAGAGGCTGCTAATCAGTGATTCACTCTTTAAGCCATACTCCTCTAACAAAACCGCCTACCCACTAACGAGCGCTCGCTTTTTCTCCCTCTCCCTCTCCTGCTCTCTCACACACATATACACCTGTATCATATTTATTAACCTGGTCTAATGTATAGAACACTGTGGCTGTCACTGTGGTACTCTGGCTATTGGTCTTTTTTCATTCGGCCAGTACGAATTAGTTGGCAGAGTTTCTTTGTGTGGGCGAGTGTGTGGGAGGAGTGATGTGCATGCCTGTGTTTGTGTGTGTGTGTGTGTGTGTATGTGTGAGTGTGTGGGTTGGGAGGGTGGGGGTAGGTGCTATCTGTCTGTACATAACAACATGTACTGTATAGGTTTGTGTGTACATGAACTTTATTTTGTTTCACTTTTGGTCACTCTTGATCAGCAAACGTTTTCTTTGAGGTGTGTAAGGGTACAGTGTTCGTTTTCTGTTTGCTGACTGGTTGCTTCTCTTAAAATGCAAAATGCAGTCTTGAGTGGAGTCAACATAATGATGCAAAAATAGCCTGGGTAGAATATCTGCAGATATTGCACCAAGATGACTTAGACTGTTCTCTGTGAAACTTAGATGAAAATAGATGACAAGTCAGTAAAATCAGTAAAAATAAAACGTAAGAGGGAATTATCCCTTTGCACTACAACATGAATTCTGTGTTGAGCCAAATCAGACAGACCACATGATGCTTATTATGAAATCAATATTGGCCACGGTGCTAGTCTCTCTCACAGTGTGTTGAATGTCACTATAAATCTGTGTATGCACAAATACACACACACACATACACACACACACACACACACACACACACACACACAGACATTACCAAATCCTGAAATCCTGTAATATAAATGGCAATTAGACTCCATTTAGAATAGACACTTTGTGTGAGTGTAAAATCAGAGAATGGAATATCATGGAGAAAAGAGAGAGAAAGAAGGGAGAGAGATTGTGTCTGCTCTGATACAGCTGGGGGAGATGATGGGTGAGGTGGCTGGGTGGGTGTGTGGGTGTGGGCTCTTGAGGAGCTGGGCTGCGTGAGTGGAGGGGTGTGTGGGCGTCTGCGTGGGAGAGACAGAGCGGCACTTTAATCAGTTTTCTAGTGCTCTCTCACTCTCTCCACACACACACACACACACACACACACACACACACACAGACACACCATCCTCTCATTCAGACTTATTCTTGCCTTTCTCAGTATATCTTTCATGTCTGTTGTTGCTCCCATTTCCTCATCTCTCTCTCTCTCTCTCTCTCTTTCTCTCTCTGTGTGTATTTTCTGCCTGTGCATTTCTCTGTCTCATCTACCTGTCTGTGCCAGTCTCTGATCCTAATCAGTTCTGCACTCCTGTCTCTATTTCTCTCTTCTCCCTATTTGCCTCTGTCCCCCCATCCCTATATTCTCCATGTTCTC
>JAGFZM010001940.1:986757-1035110 GCA_017657215.1 Limnothrissa miodon
ACAGTCAGTTAGCTTTAACTTTTAATAATAGTCTACAGACTAGGCTACTATTAACTGCAGACTATAGACTACACTAATAAAACAAATTAGCCTAAGCCTACAAATTTATACCGGAGATGGTTAACATAATATTCGTCACCTACCTGATTGAACATCATCATCTCTCAGGGTTGGTTAAGCATGTAAGCTGCAACACCTCACAGTAGGAAGGGCTGTACACCTACTCTCTGGGTGCTAAAACAGTAGATCTTTTTTTCTATTTGAGTGGCACTGTAGGCTAACAACAACAACAAGGAAGAGAATCGGCCAAAATGATTTTCAGTACCAATGTAATAAGTTTAACACTTTTCAGTGAATATAGCAAAACGCACCTGCCTGTGCTTTTGTACTTGCTACTTAGCCTACAAAATGCATTACGGCATTTGCATGGTTAGCATTTTGCTTTAACTACATGAATATGACCCCCCTGTCATCAACCCAGTCATCAACCTGATGGCTATCATCCAACACCACACAACGATTTATCACAGTAGGAAGACGGGTGATAACACCTGCTAAACCAAATGCACTACTTACTCTCTCTCTGTGTTGAAATAGGTCCGTATATCTTTTTTCTTTTTTGGTGGCATTCTCTAGGCTATATCTTTAGAAAGCAGAACAAAGTGAGTTTGAATAACCAGGGTAAGTTTAACAATTTTGACTTTTCTGAGGACATGCGGTTAGGTTATCACAGATAACGTTACCAGCACAAAACGAACCTGCGCTCAACTCTTGTAGACAACTTTTAACGATTAACGCAGGCTTTGTCCTTGTGAGTGGAACGTGAACAATATGGATATGTTCGATGCTGAAGCTCTGGAAAATGGATTGCTAGCACGTAAAAGGAACAAAACCTACTGTCTGCAACTTATTCTATTGCGTCCGCAAATAAATATGTTAATAAATTCATATTGATATATAAAATAAAATGCGAAATATTGGTAAGGGCTATTTTGTCGTTCCAAAATATTGGTTGTGACTTGACCCTATGGTCCCTATGCAAACCTACGCCCATGGCTAAGCATTTACAAGAAAACATACATCATTTTTAAAAGTCTATGAACATCACTTATTCTTTCTCTCTCCCCTTCTCTCTCCTTCTCTCTTTCTCTCCGTCTCTCTGTCCCCCTCTTCCCATGCTCCTTTCCTAGCGGCACCTGCCCATTCACGTGGGCTCCTGTCTGTGACTCATTCATAAGCTCCAGCCCTGCCGCTTAACAAGCTCCCACATTCCTGTTCCAAAGGGAGCACAGAACGATGGCCTCATATTTAGCCTACTCCCACCGCTTTAACCGCTGACATTCTCTTGGCACGTATGACTCAGTGCGTCATACATGAAAGTTAGACAAGGAGCAGGGGCAGGCAATGCACTTCTGCGTCCCCCGATTCCGTTGTGTAATGTGATGATTCAAATGCCAAGGTCAGTGTTTGTAAGCAGCTTCCACTGTGATGTCTGTGTGATTTCATCTTGTTGTGGAAGGCCCCCCTCTGTCACGAATCACAAATGGCATCTGTATCTCTTTTGCTTTGGTTATTAAGGATGCACTGAAGATTTAGGCAGGTAAAATGAAAGAGGTGGAGGAAAGGGGGGGGGGGGGGGTAGTTTTAAATGGCATTTTGATAATGTGCGTGTGTGTGTGTGTGTGTGTGTGTTAGTGTTGAAGTTCTCAAGGACTCAAGATTTGTCTTGAGACCAATTTCTCATCTTGGCCTCAGAAGTAAAAATGCTCTGTTTTGACTTTTCTTTTGCCATGCTCACGTACACAGAGCAATGACATGAGGGAGCTGTCTGCA
Source organism: Limnothrissa miodon (assembly GCA_017657215.1). NCBI lineage: Eukaryota > Metazoa > Chordata > Actinopteri > Clupeiformes > Clupeidae > Limnothrissa > Limnothrissa miodon. The sequence continues at coordinate 988,591 of JAGFZM010001940.1, forward strand.
ATTATAATGACATCCAAAGTATTGCAGGCCGCTCTCAAGTCTAGCTTATGTAACTGTGCACCCGTTGAAAAATAACTTGGGTCTTAATCAGCTGACACTTAATCATTATGTAACAAAAATGGTCTTGCTTCCTCAAAGACTCAGTCATGACTCGGTCTCAGCTACATTTAAATCCCAATGGTCTCAGTCTTGACTCAGTTGTCATCCTTTAACGTCCCGCTAGTGTGTCATACCCATCACTAGTGTGTGTTTGCGTGATATGTAATATGTACAACCTGATAGAAAAGACTGAATTGGCTCCCAGTAAAGGTGTACACGCTATAGTCTCTGTGTCACTTGCCAGACTCCCACGCATTCTTCCAGTGGAGGGTTAGGGGGAGGGCTGCATGGTGAGAGAGCAGAAGGTATGCTAATGGTGATGGTGGGGGAGGTGGATGGCGCCATGCTCCTACACACAGCGCCACGAGCGAGAGAGAAGCATGGCTGGTTTTCTCAACGAGGCTGAGATGGGTTGGCGGATGGGGGCGGCTATACCTCCTATTATAGCACCGGCTGGACAGCTTTAATGGACTGTAGAGACAAGTTTTGTGTGTGTGTGCGTGTGTGTGTGTGTGTGTGTGTGTGTGTGTGTGTGTGTGCACGCCCTGACAACACCACCTCCTCTGGCTTGCGAGGCCAGTGCTCCAGGTCTGCTTTGGGGTAGAGTCTGTCCACCCACGTGTGAAATCATGACACACAGCAGCCCTCCCCTTCTCCTCCTCCTTCCTTCCAGACCACTATAGGAGCTAGCCACAGACAGCGCTCCAGCCAAACTGAAAACAGGGGTTGGGAGAGAGCAGAGACTTGTATCCAAAAGAGTGGGCAGAAAAGAAATGCTAAAGGGTTTGAGCTAGCACAGAGCAGGAAAGCATATTAGGTGAAAGCATAGATTCTTAGCTTTTACACTATGCCAGGCTTTAGTCATTAGGAAATTATAGCCATGCCTCCCTTTGCAAATGCTAAATCAGTATAAAATCAATATAATTCACAAAACGAGCAAGTGTTGTTGCCTTATGTGTATATTTTGTGTCTTTTGTTTTTTTGTCATGTAACATCTACATCCGAATGCAGCCAATCTTTAAATTCATATTCCTATATATCATTCACATATTTTTTTTGATGTTCTGAATGTAACAAAAATACAATTCCACTTTTCATGGAATTGCAAATAACCTGCACAGTTAGTTGCTGCAACAGGCCTGAACTCAGAGCTCCAGCCTGGGGCATGAGAGGCGGGCATGCGTGTACGCTAGGCTGGCACACACACTGAAACCCAGTGGCTCTATCGCTAGTCTCTGGCTGTACTCCTGAGATGTGGGGGAGGATGGACGGGAGAATCACACACTGCAAAGTGCTGCATCCGCCGCCGACCTCTGTTACACGTGTGAAGGAGCGGGGTGCGTATTTATGTCGGTTTACCATTGCGCCGCGGCTGTCACCGATTGGCAGGGTGGGCTGCAAGCTGCTCCAGTCAGCCCAGCGCTGTGTGGCTTCCCTCACACATCTTTGTCACAGCCACATTCCTACGGTTTACGCTGGTACACATTTTTTTTTTTTTATCACTGCCCACCCCTATGTTATCACCATTCCACTGGAGAAAAAAAACAAGAAGTGAAGTTTGTTGTTGTAAAAGTCTGTTTTTTTTCCTCCTCTCTGATCATTTATGAGTATGATCATCATTGCTGCACTGTGGCTATTGAGGAAATCACGGTTACACTGTGGTGGAAAAAAAAGATCTCTTCCTGTGGCCGTAGGTTTCTATTGATTTAAATGTGTAATTAATGTGTCATGTATATTTTATAGGCTTGGCTTAGTTTTATGAATATTTTATGTGCAAACACCTGAGGGAAGCAAGGCAGGGAACAGAGGAACAGAAAAGAATGGCTGACTATGCTCTCTCTCTTTCTCTCTCTCTCTCTCTCTGTGTGTGTGTGTGTGTGTAAAGAAGATATTAAACAATGCATTATGTGTTGGATCTATTTTTCACATTGTCACATTAGTCACATTGTAAGCTAGCTCTTGGAGTTCATGTCTGAGGAAAACCACATACAAGAAATAATGCATGATTCTTTATTTACTAGCCAAAAAAACATAACCCCAAAAATAAACATTTACATTGTTTGGTCCCTCACGGCTCAGTAGATATAGGCCAACATATTTGTTGTCATTTTTTTTAGAAAGCTCTGTCATTGTCATTTCTTCATTTTAATCTCTAAAATAATTTAAGCAATGAATGCATTAACATTTATACATAAATATTGTTGTTTGTTTTCTCAAAGGAAATATATCTTTAAAAATCTCATAAGTTTGCATGAATATTATTCTAAAATAAACAGGGATCCCAATTTCTGCATTTAAAAACTATAAATATCACTGACTTTTTTTGTTCTACCTGCTTACCCACACAAAGAGTAATATAGGTGCATCACTCTTTTTGGTATTGTATTGTCTTATGAAACAAATACTAAAACCATGAATTCACATGCAGGAACTATGCACAGGAACGCATCAATGCATTTGACAGGCTACCTCGAGAAAACATCTTCCAACTGCAGTACTGATCTAATTCTCCATGAAGTACATTTGTGCTTGATACATGTCTAGTATAGGGAACACAATAATATGTCAGGCAATTTAGCATTTCCATCTCAACATTTAGGACTCTAAACTACCTTGCATTCCTGCAAGTGCTTTGTACAAATGCCATATATTGCCATGTTCAATCTTTCTCAGTTCTCAGTTTTGCCATGTTGAGAGAGATAAACATAAACAAATTCTCAAAAAAAAAAAAAAATCAGATTTGCCTATTTTGTCTGCTCAAACGGGAATAGAAGGCTTCCAGCCTTTGCAGAGACAGGAACAAAGTACTGTTGTCTTGCTCCTAGATACAGGACAGTGGATGAAAAGACACCTCATGAATCATCCATGTGGGTGCCGATATCTGCACAGGAGAGTTATCAGTCAGACTTTGACACAATGTAAAATGTGCCATTTTATCTCCATGCACTGAAAAGAAGCATGTTTCTGCCATGCATCAATATATGACAAAGATCAATATTCAGATACAAGTAGATTTAGAAACGGATTACAAAATGAAGAACGGTTGTTCTTTCTGACGCAGATCTGAATCTTTAACTTTTTAAAGTTTTGTGAACAAAATGTTATGGCTTGTCTTGCTCCTATGTGCCAGGTCAACGAAGTGGGTAGAATTCACACCAGCATGTTCTTTCTTTCATAATCCAGCAGTTTGTTTTTCACAAAACTATAATGTACTATGTGCTTGTAAGAAAGGCATCAGTCCATAGACAGAGGTCATAGACTACTGGTTTGACTGGGACAAGCAAGGAGAGAGAGAAAGAGAAAGGGGAGAGAGAGAAGAGAACAGAGAGATAGAGAGAGCTACAGATATTGGAACACATTCCTGGAACTGCTGTAGCTAAGTGCAAAATTGTTTCCAAGGTCATTTTAGAATAGGCATGCCATATTGTGACCTACAGTTTCATTTGATAATTTGACTGAATTGAATAGTGGCATTAGTTCTAAATGTCTGCCATGTAGACATGCAGAATTGCCAACAAATAACATCATTGTTGTGACTTTGTTAGGGCAGGAAATGACACGGTTTTCCATGGCTCTGCCCTGTCTGTGCAACCCCTGCTTTACCCCATCCCATTCCCATTCCATGAAAAAAAAGAAGAAATAAAGCATGCCAGTGAATAAATACAGTAGTCTGTTCTGTGGACCATCAAGAAAAGCCTGTCTCATCTAATAGAGAAATGCAATAAACACAAATAACCCTGCCTATGCCTGTCAGACCCTCTAATCTAATTTTTTAGGCACATATAAAAAGAGCATGATGTCCACCAGTTCAGGGACTGCTTGCAGCTCCACAAAAACACTATTCAGGGTTCTTTTAAAATGGATTTGGATAGACTAACTTTTAAGGGGAGATAAAAAAGGCAAACATGTAGAACAGCATATTGATTTGTCTGCTTACATGGATACACCGTCCATCGAGTTACTGGACAGGACCATACCAATCGCTATACAAGAACCTGCCATTACAAGATATGGTTTGAACTTACAACATATGATCAAATCATTTATAATGTGTTTCTGGCAATACGGTTGAGGACAGACATGTGCAGAACACACACAGTATTCTCAGAATAATAGAAAACATTAAAAATTGTCTGTGACACCTGGCAGTTTTTCCCATCTCTTGCTGATATTCAGTTTGAATAGAAGAACGGGCCTAAGTCAACAAAGTACCCCCAAATGACAAGGACACTTTACGGGAACAAATAACACATTGATTTCTGGTGGCATGCTGTGGGGGGACTTGTCTTTGGGTTGAACCATATTTCATGTAGACATATATGCTGACACAGCGTATGCCTTACCTCAGTTGCTCATCATGCAAAGTGATATGTGGGGTTAGAACACAACAGAAAAAGACCAATCAAAAACAGGACTAATTAGGTTGAGCTGCCACTACATGCCTATGGTATATATGTGTAGAAATACTTGTGAGTAGATAGATGACAATTAGATTTCCCCCATTTCCTGCGCACACAATGCCACATTCACAGGAGCGCAGACAAATAAACACACACATACACACACACACACACACTGGCATGTTGTCATTGGGGAAAGGCAGAGACTCGTTTAAAAAATATGTAAAGTCACAGAAGTAAAGTCAGATTTAAAACTATGGATCTAGTTAAGACACCCAAATGGAGGAAAAATTAATGGCTTTAAAAACTTGTGAAACATTCTGAACAGGTACACGGTAAGATCCTGAATAACACATAACTCCCCTTAAATAGGCTAAACTTAAATAACATTTGTAATTTATACAACAGAAAGGCAATATGAATCTGTTGCACAAATGAATGTACATTGATGATAAAGCAAATTCACAGTTGGACAAATAAAAGCACTTCACAGTTAAAAAAATAAAATAAGAATATTAAGATATACTGTATTAAGCATATGTGTATGGTACCAATGCTTAAATACTGACTAGCTCACTGTTTACAGGTTACTTGAGTGCCTAGCTATGGCTGCACTAACTCTGTCATGGCTGACATACAGACTGCAAACATAGTCTAAAAACAACTATTCTTTATGATATGATCTATTAGCACCCGGTTTCACAGTGGATCAACTAGTACAGAGAACATTCAGGATTCTGAAGTAATCATCTACCTACAAAGACAAAGAAAACGACAGAGAAAGCATGAGAGAGAAAGAGAGGAAGAGAGAAACAGAGAGAGAGCAAGGTATTCACTCAGTGAAAACAAACAAAGCTCAAACTTGTTGAATGGATTAAGTGAGTACATGAATTTGAACGGCATACATGTATAAACCCAAGGACATCTGGGTTGAAAACCAGAGAATTGGAAAAAGAACAGAACAAAGAACATAATCCTGGCAAGATTTTTGGCGCTTATCAAACACAGAAGGGGAGGAAAGTAAACCGTGGAGGTTATCAGGGACATGTTTTGTTTAATATTTGATTACTTTATGACAGTTCAACTAAAGTTCAACTAAAGCTACAAAGAAGAAGATCAGTGCATTGAGGGAGCTCTGAATGGTATCCACAGCAAAGAGGTGCTGTCACACACCTCAGCTGGATGTCTGTTCTGCCCTTTTCTATTTCTTTGGTGGAGACCAAGGATGATGTGACCGCAAATGAAAGTGCAAGTCATGTTGCGTGTGTGTGTATGTGTAGAAAGAAGGCAGATGGGGTCTGGTGTGAGTGGAGAGAGAGAGTGAGGGAGAGAAAGAGAGAGAGAGAGAGAGAGAGAGAGAGAGAGAAAGAGCAGATAGGGTGTGGTAGTGTCAGGTGTGTGTGAGAGTGCCTGGAGCCGTGCTACACTGGGCTGTGGTCGGGGGAGGCGTGGGCAGCGACGGCCACAACGCTCTCTGAGGTGTCCTTGCTCCTGCGAAGGCTGCTGTAGAGACGATCCTCCAGGTTCGCCGCTAGCTTGTCGGTCAGCTCGGCTGTGATGGTCTGCGGCCCGTAGCTCGTTTCAGTCGGCTGCGGGGTCGAGCAGCGCTCGTCCGGCGGTTCAGACGCTGGTGCGCCGCCCTGCTGCCTGCACTCCTCTCCAACATCCGTTTGTTCGGGCGCAGTGCTTTCTAACGTGAAGACGGAGCCAGCTGAGGTCTCCTTAACCCTGTCTCTAACTGTCCCCGTGCTACCGCTGGGGCTAACTTTTCTCGGATCGTCCCGCTCCTCCTCCACATCCATTGGTTGGTCCACGTCTGGCCTGGGAGTGTCCGGCGTGCTGGGGGCACCCTCACTGCTGGCCTCCTCATCGGGCGCGCTGACGATTCGCGGGAGTGTGCTGTGGTAGCTGGTCTCCAGCGGGTAGTTGACGCTCTCGCCGCGACGGAGCGGTGTCCGATGGCGGTCGAAGGAAGTTGCTAAGCGCTGTCCAGGATCGCTGTACTGTTTGGATCGTTGCCACTGTTTGCGCAGGTGGACTCGGGATCGGTGCTTCAAGCGCATGGGTGACTCCTGCAGGTTGAACTGTGGATCGTGCCTAAGGAACTCGTGGAAGAGCGCGTCTGTTTTTTCGTCAATGCTGTAGTCGCGGCGGTGCAACAAAGGGTGCGACGACGAGGACGACGACGGTGGTAGAGGCTGCTGCGACTGATTTTGCGCGGCGCACGGCGTGAACATCTGGCCATACGGCGACCACTCCAGTGAGCCTTCAGCGTCCATCAAGCCCAGGTCGACGCCACCGGTAGCACCAAGCTCCTCCTCGAGCTCCTCGTCCAGTTCCTCGTCGAAGAGGTGGGACTCCAGGCTCTCGCAGACGGTTCCCCGGTGGCCGGAGTTGGTGAAGAAGCGTCGGCGCTCCAGGGCCGAACCGTCCTTGCTACTGCCACTGCTGAAGAGCCGGAGCTCCTCCGGAGCACGGGGTGTTGCTTCGATGGAGGCATAGCCGCTGTCCATCTGCAGCAACTTCCGATTGCCCGACTCGCCGTCGCTCCCTTTCTCCGAGTCAACGCTATCCTGCTTTCCCCTCCTCGGTTCGACCTCATCCGCAGGAGACAACGCGTCTGCGTCCGCCTCGATCTCATCCCCAATGTCTTGCGAGGGGTGGCTCTGCAGCCCCCCTTTCTCTATCCTGGTGCCTATCGAACACACACTGTCTGCGTCACCACTCCGGACCGAGTCCTTGTCGTTGTTGCTGCTCTGGTCCGAGGACACATACTGCTCAAGGGAAGCGCGCAGGGTCCAGATGTCCCGGTAAAGTGCCTGGTGGTCCGAGCTCTCCCGACGGCAGCCCGGCCCGATGGCTGCCTCGTCGGGCAGCTCAGAAGAGGACACCCCGACCAGGCCAGCAGCTGAGCTGCAGCTCGGCTCCACCACCACTTCCACCTCTAACCTGCAGGACAAACAGAGCGGAGGCATTGGGGCAGAGGGGTGGGGGCGGTCCAGGTTAGTACACACAAGTTATTCCAAGGCTGCATCAACATCTTAAGGCGACATGGACATGGTACATCATGACCATGACCATGGACACTTCACTATAGGCACATGGACTAATTACCAGCAGGTTAGCTGTTCACAGACCCACAACTAATGGCCCACGCCACCCGATGCTTTACGATGCAAAGCACTTGTGCTGATCAGAAGCCATTGTGGGGAAGGAGCATGACTTGCACTTGGATTGAGAAAGAGGCAGAAAAAAGGGAGCAAGAATAAGTGAGCTACAGTAGGGAGAGCTAGGGAAAACGAGAGAGAGAGAGAGAGAGAGAGAGAGAGAGAGAGCATACATGTAATTGCTGGTGAGGGTTGATGAGTTCATGTTAAAGCCGCTTTGAGAGATGAGTCAGTTTTAGTTAAAATCTAATGGCTTGCAACCGATAGGCTCCACATACAGTATGAGGTGATTAAACAAGGCTGCTCATGAAGAAGAGAAAGACAGAGCTTCCCCTTTGAGACTACAGTACCTTTACTGTAATATGGGCTCCATCTCCTTATAGGGAGGAACCACCTATTAAACGCACAGTGTAAAAACATCAGCCTTGGGTGGCTCAGATGTGACAGAGCTCTTTGTTGAGCCAGTATGGCGGCGGTGGGGGTGGCAGTGGCAGCAGCGGAGGATGTCTGAGGCCATGCAGCGTGTGCAGGCGAGGGAATTAAAAATACCTGCCGAGGGAAGGTGGGGGCGTTGAAGGGGGCGAGAGGAGGCGGGGGGTGGGGTGGTAGACGACGTCCTTGGTGCGGGCGATGTACTGGATGAGGTCGATGTGGTGTGCGTCGTGCTCCTCCTGGTCCATGCTTTCGCTGGCTGCTCGCTGCCGCTGGAACTGCCTCCTCTTGGGTGAGCCTGTGCAACAATAACAATAGCAACAATAATAAGTGATTTAATGCTTGGTGTCAGTATAGAGGAGAAGTAGCATACAGGATAAGGAATGAGATGAGATGATGCTTCTCAAGGGGCTTATTCTAGTAAATAAACAAAACAGTGCCCAACCCAATGATAGAGTAGTCAAAATATACATCAAGACTCAACCACCAATAATTGCACAAATATTAACTGCTCAGCAGTAAGCAGAAAGTGACCAACAGATGCACATTTTAGAGGTTGTAAAATGATAACGTAGTGGAAATTATATTGTTTAAAATGCATAGTTCTTTTGGTTTGAGTCAACAGAGCTTTGCATTCGCCTACTCTGTATTTAGGTTCAAACATTATATTTTTGGACAGCTGGGACAAGCTCATTTCTTTGCAGTTTTGTTATTTTTAACAAAAAGACTAAAATTTTGCATAATTTTACACTCGTGTGCAAGATATCAGACAGGCCTAACCAATGCACCTCATCTATGCCTGTAATGCATTACATAAATGTAAATGTATTTTTTTCTTAATCGTTTAACATGTACAATGGAATTAAAAGCAGTTCCTTGATCAGTGAAAACATATATTACAGATATACTTTACTATCTGGGTTAGCCCATGTTTCTATAATGTTTCATTCTGGCAGATTAATGCAGTCTGCTGAGAACAGCATGTAGTGTGAACTAAATTAAGAGTCCTTTTTGTTTTATTTTCCTACAAATATAATATCTGCATGCTAAGGTAATGATTATTGTATATATATGTAGCCTGTTGTGCTTAAATAATATATAGAATGTATACTTCACACTTTTTTACAATTGCACCTTTTTGCATTTTTCTCAAACTGTTCTTACAGCTTACAGCACACAACTGATCTTTCCATCCTGTCATACGTGTGTGTCTACAGTATGTGTACATCTGTCTGTGTATAACGTGGATACTGGACACCTTCATTTCCTACAGAAGAAATAAAGTATCTCTCTCTCTCTCTCTCTATCTATCTCTCTCTCTCTCGATCTATCTATCTACTTATCTATACTGTATGTCAATCTTGGGGTGGGAAGCAGGAAGGCCACAAAACCTCATCACTGTCAAATGCATTTTCCCTATTGACAGCTTCCAGGAAAACTAATCTCCCTCTCCCTCCCTCCCCCTCTCTCTCTCCTTTTGTAGTAAAGGCCACAGCTTTCATTCTAAAAACCCAGCAGCCCTTTCCAAAGAAATGGGAAAGGCCATGAATGGTGCAAGGCAAGGCAAGATGTCTATTGAAGCCTTGAGGTGATTCTTGGGTTCCCAGCACACAGTTAGTCAGTGTTTAGAGAGACAGAGAGAGAGTGAGACTCAGAGGGAAGGGGGGGGGGTTAAAAGACTGAAGATGAAAGAAAGAGAGAGGGAGGAAAAGAGAAAGAAGGAAAGAGGAAAAGAGAAACAGAAATAAAGAGAGAGGGGGGGGGAGAAAGAAGGGAAAGACAGACAGTGGGAGGGTAGGAAGAGAGGGGAAGAGCAGTAAAGAGGGAGGGAAAGAGAAAAAGAGAGAGAAAGGCAAAAAGAGGGAACGAGAGAGAGAGAGAGTGGGAGGTCCACAGGGAGCTGCCAGAAATCTGCAGTGAACCCTGGAAAGCTATAGAGAGGAAGAGCCTCTGCGTCACCCAGCCATCTGTCATACGGAGACGCTTTGGCTGATGAGCAGAGACACTCCCACCTGGCCACCATCCAAGTCCTTCTCAAGCGCAATGTCCACATTCAAACAACTTCCTTTCAAAGGATAAACATCTCATATCATACAAAAAAAAACTAAGCTCGGATATCATTTTAACACTCTTTTGTTGACGTTCTAGAACTTCTTAGTTCCACTCTTGACCAAGGCTTACAGCATGTAGAGAATTAGACTAAAGACAAATAAGAGTCTTTTTATTTTCATTAATGTACCGGTAATCTAGTCTACTGCTGTGTGTTGCTAGTTCACCAACTAAAGTTTTATTTTCAAATATATAGATTTACTAAGAGTGACCCATGTACAGTGGGATGCAAAAGTTTGGGCAACCTTGTTAATCGTCATGATTTTCCTGTATAAATCGTTGGTTGTTGTTGCAATAAAAAATGTCAGTTAAATATATCATATAGGAGACACGCACAGTGATATTTGAGAAGTGAAATGAAGTTTATTAGATTTACAGAAAGTGTGCAATAATTGTTTAAACAAAATTAGGCAGGTGCAAAAGTTTGGGCACTGTAGCAAAATGGTATCAAAACAACTCTCAAATTACCTGAAGACAAAGATTGTTCACCATCATGGTTTAGGGGAAGGATACAGAAAGCTGTCTCAGAGATGTAAGCTGTCTGCTGGAAATGGAAGACCACAGGCTCAGTTCAAGTTAAGCTCGAAGTGGCAGACCAAGAAAAATCTCGGATGGACAGAAGCGACGAATGGAGAGAACAGTCAGAGTCAACCAACGGACCAGCACCAAAGACCTACATTATCATCTTGCTGCAGATGCAGTCACTGTGCATCGGTCAACCATTCAGCGCTCTTTACACAAGGATATGCTGTATGCGAGCAGAGGAAGCCTTTCTCCGCCCACAGCACAAACAGAACCACTTGAGGTATGCTAAAACACATTTAGACAAGCCAGCTTCATTTTGGAATAAGAGTTTGAGTTATTTGGGCATAACAAGGGGCGTTATGCATGGAGGAAAAAGAACACAGCATTCCAAGAAAAACACCTGCTACCTACAGTAAAATATGGTGGTGGTTCCATCATGCTGTGGGGCTGTGGGGCCAGTGCAGGGACTGGGAATCTTGTCAAAGTTGAGGGACGCATGGATTCCACTCAGTATCAGCAGATTCTGGAGACCAATGTCCAGGAATCAGTGACAAAACTGAAGCTGCGCCAGGGCTGGATCTTTCAACAAGACAACCCTAAACACTGCTCAAAATCTACTAAGGCATTCATGCAGAGGAACAAGTACAACATTCTGGAATGGCCATCTCAGTCCCCACACCTGAATATAATTGAAAATCTGTGGTGTGAGTTAAAGAGAGCTGTCCATGCTCGGAAGCCATCAAACCTGAATGAACTAGAGATGTTTTGTAAAGAGGAATGGTTCAAAATACCTTCAACCAGAATCCAGACTCTCATTGGAACCTAGAGGAAGCGTTTAGAGGCTGTAATTTCTGCAAAAGGAGGATCTACTAAATATTGATTTAATTTATTTTTTGTGGTGCCCAAACTTTTGCACCTGCCTAATTTTGTTTAAACAATTATTGCACACTTTCTGTAAATCCAATAAACTTAATTTCACTTCTCAAATCACTGTGTGTGTCTCCTATATGATATATTTAACTGACATTTTATATCGTAACAACCAGCGATTTATACAGGAAAATCATGACGATTAACAAGGTTGCCCAAACTTTTGCATCCCACTGTATAGCAAATAGCTTTCTGTTATCCAGCTTATCCTGTGTGTGTGTGAGCGTGTGTGCATGTGTGCATGTGTGATGCATGTGTGATGGCAGATGGCATGGTCTCATATTTAGGAATTAGGGGATAAGTAAAGAAACAGCTGGGAGAAGGTGAAGCAAGTTAATGGCTGGGGTGTTGTGGCTTAAGACGAGTCCCTCTTCTTACCTCTAGTGTCTAGACTGGATGCCCGCTGTGTGCTGTCAAACTTCCATTTCTTGATCTTAAAATAGGGGCTGGCACCCTCAAGGCTGGCGTGGCGTCGCAGCTTGGTGAAGAACTGCAGCACCGGACCCTGGGTAGGGGTGCCCGTGGCGGACGCCCCTGCCACCTCACCCGAGCCCTTGGAACTGCCACCGTTCCTCGAACTGGAGCCCATCACCTCGATCTAAGCAAGATGGGGAAAAGTAAGAATTCAAATGATGTGTGCATGATGGAAATATGATGGAAATGGAACAGGGCTGATAGAGGTGGCATGTGTTACTTAGAATGGGAGCAATATAAAGAGAAAAGAACATCTTGTCCTCTGTTTTTACAAGGACAACCGCACTTGGGTTGAATGGCAGGTGTCTTAAGTGCAGGCATTGAATGTTGAATGCATTCTCACACACACACACACAGCCCACTCCCCACGCGCACACACACCCCCCACCCCCCCCCCCCCCCCCCCCCCCCCCACACACACACAGCTCACTCCCCCCACTTCACAGTTCATTTTCTAGTGATGGCCCAGTCGCTGGAGTGATTGCTCACTCGAGCGCGGTCTCATCAACTATGAGTCATATTCCCATTTCCCAAGCTCTCTAGCCTTCAATCATCATTCGCACACAAGGAGGGGGTCTCTCGCTCGCTCTCCCGACACTCCAGACACCAACAACTCCTCCCCCTGAAACACATACACACACACACATACACACACACGTACACGCACACACATACACACACACGCACACACACACACGCACACACACACACACACGCACACTTATCACTTATGATGCATAAACACCATGACTCACAAAGGCTGATCGCTGGCCAGGCTCAGGGCTGGGGGGACCAGAGGGAGCACTCAGGCTGAAGCTGGTGTCCGCGGCAGAGTTGAGCGCGTGCCCCGGCAGGGCTGAGCTGGGGCTGACGCTCAGGCTAGTTAGGACCGTCTGGGGCAAAGGGGGACGCAACGAGGGCTGTGGGTGAAGGGGTCAAGCAGAAACAGAGACAGAGCGCAGTTGAGGCGGCGATCAGTTAAGGCGGTCAGAGCTCGTGACCGGAATCAATATCAGGAGGAATATAGACGTCGGGAGCTTGGCTGGGTGAGCCACCCTGGCGTCTAAATCAATATCCCCCTGTGCATCAAAGTGTCAGCACCCGAGTCGTGCATGTGTTTGCCCCCGTTTGCCCGATTCATTTCTCAGCATGCTCTGTCCTACACTCGGCTTCACTGCAACCAGTGGTTAGCTTCGCTCTCACTCGATTTGCTGCCTGCTATTCTCTCACCTGGAAGATGGAGAGGCTGGACTTGGAGGTGGGCCGTGTCGTCATGGCGATGCTGTTCTCCGATGACTCACACTCGTGAATGGTGACTATCTTGAGAGCTGGAGGTGGAATGTGGAGGTGCGTGAGCCGGGCGTTCTTCAGGTGGTGGAAGTCACCCTCCGTAAGAGTGTACCTAAAGACACACACACACACACACACACAGACGCACATAAGTAAGGCCACTAAGCAAAAACTGAAAACCTATGATGCCGACTACACCTGACGGTGGGCTTGGTCACTGTGTTTGGCAATGTTTATAGGGTGAAGTGTTGGGTAAGAAATGTTTATCACCTTCCAGCTGATTCTCTGAACATATTGAGGGCTACAACAACTGCAGCCACCTTCAGCCAAATAGTTGGGCAGTCTGTCCACGCCCACTCGATGTGCGAATCAAACACCTTTATATCACACCACTGACCATTTCAGCAGGGTAGCCCTATGGGTTAGTCATCATGAACCCTTCCCTTGTAATAAACACGGCAGGGTTGATGCAGTGCCATCCAGGTCAATCAATTCTTTTGATAAAACAACAGGTTAAAACGGTATTTCTGGCAACGCATTAAAGATTGTTTTCTTTTTATAGCCAGTCCAGCTTTGGTGGTGTTTTTCTGTCTTTTTTTACATGAACAGCCTAAACTCAGGAAGCAGGAAGCTTTTAAGAGACGCTATGTGCAGACGGGTGAAATAATAAGGGCACACAGCAACAAGGGCAAGATATTGAAGCGTGTGTGTTTGTGCGTGTCTGTGTGTGTGTGTGTGTGTGTATGTGTGTGTGTGTGTGTGTGTGTGAGTGTGTAGGCGTCTAACCTGCGGCCCTTTTCCTGCGCTTTCTTGCTGTGGTCGAAGAGCGCCGCCTCATTGAAGGAGACCCGTCGGCCGGTGGTGCCGGTCGACAAAAAGCGCTCCGTCTCCATGTCATGGGAGCTGGCAGCTGACAGACAGTCTGATTCATCCACCCTGATTGTGATCTCTGCAGGGGGGTGGATGGGAGGATATTGGATGGTTTTGGAGAAGGGAGAGGAGGATGTTATTTTAAAAATCAATGCCAAATAGCCAAGATTTTTAGCACAGAGTTCCCATTGCAGTGTGCCAGGATGCATTGTTACATCTATATTGGCAAAGAAAGACAAAAGCACAAGGTGTTATACATGCATGCAAAGCACAAAGGAAAATTCTGTTCACACAGCCCGGTTGCTGCAAATCTAACACACTTCTGTCAAAAAAGGTTTTCTCAGATATGACACAAACCTAACATCAGCACTAAGGCTTTCTGTGAAGCCATCAATAACTAAAATATGAAATACTGTCCCATTACCATGTACAGGTTGAGATTCCTCAGGGTAAGAGGTTTTGGTCTTCTCTGGATCTTCACTGGCCCTGCGACACAGAAGTTCCATCAAATTCCATCAAATGTGTCAAAAATGTGTCAAAACAGCAATGTCCAAACTGCAAAGTCCTCTGAATTTTGTCCAAAAATAATTGACGCAATCCAGTTCAAACAGCACAGCTAAATTCTAATGGTCAGTGCTATGTTACTATTTCCTCTGATAGCTTTCACTTCCTCTCTGACCGGGTCGCTGGGTGAGAGGGGAACGGATTGTGAAGAAGTTTCCAAGCTACACACTTCACCACCACTACCGTCCAACCTCCTCCCAACTTCATTCCTGCCTTTCCATCCCTCTCCTTGTAGTGTTTTCAGCCGGAGCTTATGCTTCTGCTGGAAGGGGAGATTAATCAACACCGATGGCTGCAATGAAATCTCATTACACTCATCATTTGTCCCCGTCTGCTCGACTCTCCCCCAGCCAGACATCAAGCAGCCTGTGCCGCACTGCTCAGAGGCAGAGGGGGAAGACTAATGTTGCAGCGCACAGGGCCAAATTAAGCCGGAGAGGGCCAGACACAGAGAGAGATAAAGAGAAAGAGGCAGAGAGAGAATGAGAGAGAGGGGGAAAGAGAGCGAAAGAGAGAGAATGAGAGTTAACTTCTGAAAAATGTGAGTTTTTCTTGTAAAAACACCCTCCAGGTCTCTGAAGCGGCACTGTCTCTTGACATGGTGAGAATGGCAATCATTGATTTTGCTAATGTTTGTCCAGCGTGACTGCAATCATAGCATCGTAAAAACTGTAACATTAAACGGTGGCCCCATCCCACACCCCTCCAAATAAACAAACAGCATCATTTCTCATTGAGCGCAGAAGACTTCCCTCAGACTGACAATCAATAAACCCGGGTTTGATTCTTGTACTATTGCTAGTATGTGCCACTTTGGATAGCTGTTAAAAATGAGTCAACCTTAACTTCTACCTTCAGCTTTGTAAGTGACTGTATTCATATTCTATCTCCAACCTCCAACACGCAGAGGGTGTGTGGTTGATCTCACCGTGCATAGCGCTGGTCTTCATCACAGCAGTGGCGACAGACGATCAATAGCACTGACAAGAGGACCAATGCCCCTCCAAGGAAGATGGAGAGAAGGACCAACAGGAGGACGTAGCCATCCTGCTTTCCTGTCTCCAATGGAAAGTCCTGCACAAAGAATTCTGATGTCAGTCAAGGTAGCAATTATATACACTTTTGTATGGCAACCAGATGTATCCTGACGCCATACAGACATTGGGCCAGATCAGGGCCAGAGCCCGGAAAAGGGAAAAAGGACATTCAAACTCACAGCACTGAACTGTTCTGTTTGAGATGACAGGTTTAAAGATCAGTTTTGGGGGCCAATAAAAAATCACAAAAAACCTCCACCTACCAATGTTGTGTAAACTTAGTTTCTTATTACTTGGTATCAAAAGTAATTTGTTACCTTAAAACAAATGTCAATATTACGTTCAACTTTTCTTTTCAGGCTGTTGTATCACTAACATAATATGCACGTTTATAACTTTCATCCTGTTACAAATACATACTTTATTACACAGCTGTGTATTTAATTACACACATATTACATTAAACTTTCCAGATATTTGTTGATGATGGACCGTTGCTAACCTTCATAACCTTGCCATAACTAAAAGCTGATCTTAAGTTTAAATAATAATGTTATCTTAATATTTACAATTGCCATGTACTGTACAAGTAATATTTGTTGCTAGTTAGTAATTAAAACTACTATGAAAGCAATAAAAAACAATGCCCGTTGTCATGTTCTTGATATCTTCATAAGGTAGCCATGTAATATCAGATCATTATAATAGAATGATTCCCTTCTGAGTATTTCGAAGTTGAATAACTCCCTTGAAACTGATTCAGGTTACTGGTATCCCTGGTTGGTGACTACAGACCATGTTGATATTTTGATATTTATGTTATGTATCTATGGCAAACATAAATTCATCTGTAGAAAACAGAGCATCAAAACTAAACAGAAACATAGTGCCGCAATTTTTTTAAACCCTATTCAACCCCATGTTTTTGAAGTTAACTATCAAGTTAACTAGTCTTCTATGATATGAGATTGAAAAACGCAGTATATTATGATTATATATCATAATAATTCTTTATTACTGCATTGCTTTTAATAATGACTGCCATTTTGTCACTTTTTTAAGTTTTATAAATCACTGTAAATCATTCTGAACCTAATACTATTCCAATATCACATAACTTTGTAATACATTACTTTATAACACTGAAGCCAAGGTCTTGAAAGAGGACATTTGAGCCTCATGGTTGGAATATGATGTTGCTAAGACATTTGCGCCATGAGAGGCCCTTGCATCTATGTGCTGGCTGAGGGGCCTTGGGGAAAAGGAGTGCAGATGTGGTCTTTGTTCTAGAGTTGGGACGTTAAGTGGAGTATTCAAAGAGGTACAGGGCTTGGGGCAGAGGCGGAGGAAAGAGAGAAAGAGTGTTTGTATGTGTGTGTGTGTATATATATATGTGTGTGTCAGAGAGAGAGAGAGAGAGAGAGAGAGAGAGAGAGAGATTGAGAGAGAGGTAAAGAAAGAGAAAGAGAAAAAAAAAGGTTCCTCCTACAAGACAACAAAGACTAGGGAGGGCCTCTCCAGGCTCTGGCACTTGATTAAATGTTCACTCTGCACCCTGCGAATACAATGTATCGTCTAAAGTTGTAGCCATGTACAGTAATAACCAAAAAGAAAAACGTGTGTAAGATAAACTTATACTAAATAATGTGAGAATACTGTATCTACTGAGAAATTTCCAGAGGCATTTCCTGCTTTGGTAACTTGAACTCCAGTGGTTATTTGGCTAAGCATGTCTGTTTGTATTAGTATAATGTAGGTTCCACAGCAGTATAGTTAAGCTAACATGAAAACTACATCGTTGTTTTCTTTTCAGACAATGTTATCAAAAACATTTACATTATTAGTATGCATAGACTGTTTTAGGACCCTACCTGCATTAAAAGATATTGAAAATAAAAGTTGCAGATTCTATAGATTCTATTTGCATATACATCTGCAACATTTGACATTCAGATTATAAATAGACTTACTTCACACACTTTTGCAGTGCATTTCCCAACAGCAAGGACCACATGGTAAGATCAAAAGTGCATGGCAGACTGAAAGACAGGACCTTTCAGAATGACCATGCCCACGATATGTGATTACAGCCACATCTCTATTTCCGTTCCTTCAACTGATGATGCCCGCAACAAAGATTCCTCAAAGGTACATAAGCTTCAGATGAAATCACGGATTTAATTACTGGAAACACAGAGCAGGATGTCCTCTATTAGCGCGGGTCGCCTTTGAATGAAGCTAGAAGCACAGGAAGGATGAGAGCCCTGTGTGTACTTACTGTGGGGTTTTCAGTTAGGTTTTTCCAGACGGTAGACTCATTGCTCATGGTCCACGTGAGCGTTGTCCTCCCCCCTAAGGAAATGATCACAGGAAGTCGTGCAGCTGTTTTTATGCCACTATTGCAATTTTGATATCAGTTGACCATCTCTCTCTCTCTCTCTCTCTCGCTCTCTCTCTCTCTCACCATTTTATCATCTGTACTTCTACTATTACTTTAGTTTTAGGCCTATTCGATTAAATATTAGATTTTTCATTGTCAATCATTGTCAATGATCTCTATTGAACAGCGTTTTGGATAAAAGCACCAGTAAAGAACCAATAAATATAAACCTGCCCCCTCATGAAAGACACATTTCACTCAAGAGCTCAGTGCTTCTACTATCTGAGGTGAAAGAACACAAGGTGCCAGACTTTACAGTTCCTTGGCATAAATCACAAATCTAAAATGATCAAATCTGTGAACTCTCTCTCTCTCTCGCTCGCTCGCTCTCTCTCTCTCTCCTCTTTGTCTCTTCCTGAGAGCAGAGTATCACCCTGCGATTCCATTATAAAGTGATGACTCCATGCCGCTCAGCAGCTGAGGCCCAGCGGTATGTGGTCCCCCTGCTAGATAATAGCCATTAATGCTGCAGCGTCTTCCCACACTGTGCAAACACTCACCTCCTCAGCGGTTCCACATCAAACTGCAAGAAAAAAGCAATACAAGGAATGAACCCTCTGCTGTACCTATTCACCCATTGTCACTTTACTCTGCTCTTTTTTCATCTCCCTCACTCTCTCACGCTGTCTCTCTCAGCAGTGTTCGGCGTGTGTGCCTCCCAGCGATAAGCCTGTTCAGCTTTGACTCTCTCTGCATTCTGAGCTTGCCTTTGCCCACCCACCTGATTCTCTAGCTTCCTAATGGCTGCGGTGTCTGCTGGGCAACAAGGCAAGTTCACAGCTATCAAACTAAACTGAACATCCTCAGTAGAGTTAAAATCATATTAAAAGAGGGAAACATATATGGCCAACAACCACCACATGCTAATTAATGTGAGTAAAAATGGATATGTGGTGATAAATGTGTCATTACAGTTATTAGAAAGTCCTATTGACCTCAGGTATCCCAAAGGCAGGGAAACTGTGGCACAGAATGGAATCACTGGTCTTTAATGATAATTTATAGTTCAGACAAAAGTGTCAATGAAATGTCACAGGCTGTCTTTGCAATTGCATTTCAAAGATTAACTGCAGAA
Organism: Limnothrissa miodon; assembly: GCA_017657215.1. Taxonomy (NCBI): domain Eukaryota; kingdom Metazoa; phylum Chordata; class Actinopteri; order Clupeiformes; family Clupeidae; genus Limnothrissa; species Limnothrissa miodon. The sequence continues at coordinate 1,008,003 of JAGFZM010001940.1, forward strand.
TGACGCAAAAGGATACCCCCAATTTCCATACTGTACACGAGCATCAGGTCTCCCGTGCAGTTGACACAAAATAGTTAATCGATGACAGGAATAATGTAATACGCTTAATGTGTTTAGCTAATGATTAGGCATAGTTAATAGCCTATTAGTGTAGGCTTAAAATCTTTTGGACAAAGCCTACATGCTTCCGTACGAAAACATGCATGATATAGTGTGCAAAATGCATTGCCTAAAATCAACGTAATGCATTTGAAATAGGAGGGAGGAAGGAACATGTATCACTAATTTCCTCTAGATGTAGAAAATAGCTTGCTGGTATCCGACTGAATCTGTCAAACACATGAAATGATTGGCTACCAAGATAAGTAGCTCTTCGTGTCGAGCTACTTTGATAAAGCGAGTCTAGCCTATTTCCATCAATAGTTGTTGCCAGCTAACAATGTAACACCTTAACCTTTGCTTTTGTTTTTATCTTAGACATGCTTAAAAAGCAAAAAAATATATATATTGAAATCAGCGCACTAGCCTGAGCGACCAGTCAGAAATGCTTATTATTATATTGTTACTATGGGTGAAAATCGCTGTTTAAAGAACAAAGACATGTAACTCACCTAATTATAGTTCATACGGATGGAGCAATGTCTAATCACACGCCAATAGCACCAACACTCCACCGAACACCTTAATTTTGATTTTAAACCTAAACTATTTATGAATGAAACCCTGTGGTTTTGGACACACCCACCTTCTCAACACCCAGTCAGAAAATGACTATGTGACGTAAGGTAGAATATGAGGAGGTACCCTAAAAGAGGATGCACGAAAGGATTGGCCCATGTCTCTACATGGTCTCATGATTAAATTGTGGGGTATACCCCAAACTAATTTAAATTCAGCACGTTCACTCTTCATCTGTGAAGGAGGCAGTAGCTATTGTCGTCAGAGCTTTATTGAAACAGCTGTCATAAAATTATAGATAGCCTATATTTGCAAACCATTTTCTGAAATTGGACTAAACTATAAATATTTTGCCATAGGCCAGGTGGTGATTCGCCTACCCTGAGACGAATCGACTGGTTAATCGGCCACATCCTTATCAATTAGTTTTTCCAGATTGTTAGGGTGCCATCTACTGGCTGAAGTTAGCCTAGTAAATTACTTGGGTGTCTTGTCTAACTTGAAGTGGGTAGTGCTTGAATTTAATAGGCTTATTCAAAATCGGTATTTAATTACTAAAATCGTATTTAGGCCTTTGTATTTGTTAGAAATAAAAGAATTGGATGTAGCTTGTGAGAAAAATATTATATGCTCTAGTAATTACGTATTTGAAATACACAAACACTGTTTCATTAATAAGAGACCTTTTATACCTAGATTACATTGTAAAATGCTTTTGTCCCTACAGCCTTTTGCTAATAGTTTAGTTTTTTTTCCCCAGCCTTTTCCCGAAGGCTGTTTAGACAGCAACAGGTGTCTTAGTGGGTTTAGGTGGAGATGGTAGATGTGCATATGGAGGCCCCTACCTTCCTTAGCCAGGCCTAGATTGACTAGCTTTGGCTATGGGAGAGACAGAGCAGAGGGGAAAAAAATCAGTTCATACATCATTATACATCAGTTACATGCACAAATGCATTTTAAACATTTATAGGTTGTGATTATAGAGAAACGGTGCTAAACCCATGTGCCAAGTTTCATTATGAGAAATCAAAACAATGTCGAGGTATGACTACATTTCCTATGACCTTCATCTTCCTAATTGGCAATTAGCCTATTTATAGGCCTAAGTTCTGATGCATTCATCTCTCACACTATTCTTCTTGGTGTATTATTGCCATCTCAACCTAAACAGGATGATTAAGAAAGAAGTGCCTAGTACCTAACTAATTAGTGTGCCTTTGGTATTTAACCCCTTACACTCCAGAGAACATTTTCACCAATAGATTCAAACAATATGTACAACAAACCTAAAGAAAGACCAGGCACAACTGTCCTTCTTTACCAGTTGTCCCACTTTACCAATATTAACCTTACTTTTTAAAAGTAACTTGCACAACACCAAAGCAAACAGCAATGGAGAAAATAAAAAATAATTATCATTCATGGAATCTATACGTGAAACTGAATTACGATACGCCGACATGTGGCATATGGTATAAGCCTAAATATTAGTAGTCCAGAGAAATGACAATTTTACAAGAAAATTAAAATCTCTAAGAATCACAGTGACCCTAACTGATATATATATAAGGCTATAAATTAACAAGCAAAGGAACAGTGTGTGTGATAGTTGGGCGGAGGGGCATAAGGATTAAGCCACTGAATTCATTGCTATAAAGATAGAATACATACATTAAAGGGATAATATTTAGCATGTACTAAGTCTATGACTTCAATGTACAGTACGTCAGTCAGCGTGAGTTTGACTTGAATGAACTTGGTCCTATGAATGGATCTGATAAGATTGTGTGCCTTCTCTAATATGCATTAAAAGAAGTTGCAGGGTAAATACCTGCGTCTATTCTCTTCTAAAATGTAATTGCATTCAAAGGACAGGACAGAGGCATTCAGCGAAACACCCTCTCAGTTACTTACGTTACCTAGTCTTGTTATTGGTGTTCTTGTTGTTTGTAGATGTGCATAAATATGTGTATGTTTGTGTGTGTGTGTGTGTGTGTGTATGTGTGTCTGTGTGTGTGTGTGTATGTGTGTGTTAGCCCTATCCCTGATGGCCAGAGAGGATCGAGCCAATTGGACCCTCAGCAAAGATAGTAGCATAGGCATATGCAGAGAAGTAAATAAGTTAGGCCCGTTTAAATGATTCATATGGCAGTGTGTGCTATATGTGCGTACAAACGTAAAAACCCGAAGGCATTTCCAAGTAAAGGGACTTGCAACGGAAATTTTTTGGGCAAACTTTCTTATGTATAAAAGTTTCCTTAATATGAGTCTTACCAAAAAATACAAAAATAGGCTATTTAATTATAGATAAATTGACATATTAGCTTATAATTAAATTCACAAAATTATAATAATTTACAGTATATTTTGTGTTTGTTTTTTTTTAGTTTGTTTGTTTGTTTTTACAAATTACTTAGTTCAATGAAATACATTTTTAAGTCTAGAAATTTTGTGTTGTAGGATATTTTGTTTCAACTGTTAGAATGTGTTCGTACTTTGTATTAGGGCTGGGCGATTTGGCCTAAAATCAAAATCTCAATTAATTGAACATTTTAACTCGATTACAATTAATAAAGAATTATTTTATTTATTTATTTTAGCCTCATAGTTCACTGACAGTACATATGCTCACAAATTACAAGTGAGAGATTATTGAATGAAGGGTGCATTACTTGATTTTAAAATAATTGAAGGAAACACACTACTATCTATGATTATTTATTGAACATCAATGTTTTTTTTTAAAGTAATTGAAATAATCAACCTGGAAAAATTTGATCGATTATAGGTTCTGATGTTGATTATGATTATTTTTCGATTAATTGCCCAGCCCTACTTTGTATCCTATAATACATTTTGGTACAGCTACAGTTTTTTGTTCTTTTCATAAACTCACACAAAGAAGTGTTTAAACGGTGCATTTAATTAAAAGGAAAAAAATGTCTAAGTTGGTTATATTTTTCACAAACAGGCTATTTATTGCAATGACTATGATGAAAAGGGAAATAGGCCTAGACTAGGCCTATTATATTTTTGGGCACCTAAAGTTGCAATGGAATAGGTTTAACAGTTTAACAGCCACATACAAGTAATAAGATATTCACAGTTGAAAGAACATAGTGTATCCTAGTAAAATTCTCACTTTGGTAGCCTAAAACCATACCTTTGTTAATGAAAAAAATGACTATGCGCACTAGAGTAGACTTCATTTCCCACAATTCTGTTACACGCGGTGTGGCTTTATGGGTAACTGTACAGTGCCCTTGTATGAAGCGCATACGCCGACAAGGATCACGCTTGCATTTGGGGGGAACCTTGGCCTCTCTCAGTTGAGTTTGTATCAGATCTACCTAATACCTCGGTAAAATGATGGCAGCAAGGTTTTTGATGCGTCGCGCAGTACCTGCTCTGAGACAAGTGCGTTGCTATGCTGATGCGCCTGGTGGTGCACCTCAGATGTCCTTCACATTTGCATCGCCGACCCAGGTAAAGTTAGCCCATGTCGGATACTGGTGGCTGGGTTGTTGAGGTTTTGGCCTATATTTAGATAACAACTTAAATCGCACGTTGCAGAACAGCAGAGTGCAATCTATTGAGTGCAATATAGCCTCTTTAACGTTAACGAATGTGCATGTTATAAGACGAAGACGTAAACTTATGAAAGTAAAGAACGCCATGTTCCTGTAGTGATTTTCGTAAGCTAATGGTAGCCTGTTAGGCTATCTAATGTCAACTAGCCCATTCGTCTGGGGTTGGCTATGGTAGCCTTTTTTGCTAACCCAAATTAGCTACTATGTAACTTTGACGTGCCTTCGCTTGACAAATGACAAGCATCTGATGGGTTATTGTTCGAGTATTGAACATTTTCTACTCTGGTTTAGTTTGATGTCCCACAACCGATTTGACATTTACTCCATTACGCTATGGTATGCTATGCTATGCTATGCTAGGCAGCTGAACCTACTAGCAGCCAGTGAAGTTCGCGTTCTACCTAGCAGACTAGCTAACTTCCCTAGATTTGAAAGCCTTTCACCTTGAGCTGGTGGAACAAATTTTGGCCGTGTATGCAGTTAAACATTTAATGATCACCATGTCCACTCGTTAACGACTGTCGTCCCAGCATATCATTCAGAAATTAAGAATGCATTGTGCATTTAAGAGTAACTATACCAGTGCATCCATTTAACCTCACAGTATTGCTTAATGTAACGTTTTTTCCAAGTGGTTGCTTGCGAAAAGTCTTACATTATCAATGCTGCGCACCTTTTAATGTCTGCCTTCACTGCTTATCACTTTAGGTGTTCTTCCAAAATGCCAGCGTGAAGCAGGTCGATGTACCAACATTGACTGGCGCTTTCGGCATCCTCCCAGCTCATGTTCCAACTCTTCAAGTTTTGAGACCTGGAGTTGTCACTGTCTTTAATGACGACGGCTCTTCAGCAAAGTACTTCGGTAGGACATGCACTATAGTGATACATAAAGATCAAGGGTAAAACCATGAGACTCAGTTCAGTTAATTCTGTTAGGGTTCAAGTCTTAGTATAATTTAGGGGGCAGGTGTAGGATTCAGCCAATATATTGGGGGGCTGCGGGTGGAACAACTGCCTAGTTGACCACATTTAGACCAGAGAAACAACCCTTGCAGTCTGAAAGTTCATGATAGTCCTGTAGGTGTCAGTCTTAGACCATAGAAAAGCTGACGGATATGATGGTAGCCAAATTTGTGTAGTCATACTGCAGATTAGTTAAGTTGAAGTTAACATCGGTTACATTAAGTCTCTTTCATTGTCAATTTCTCTACATATACTGGACATACAGAGGAATCGAAATTATGTTTCGAGCTATCCCACAGTGAAGCACGATCAGGAGAGCCAGAGGCTGGCTGTAGGTCTGATAGAATATTGATAATGGTCACTACTTTTGGATTAAAAGTGGAAGAGGCTACTAAAATAGATGAAACTTGACATTTTTGGTTATTCCCTCATGTTTTGTTTTGTGTTAACATGCCACTAACTTGACCAAGAGGAAAGGACACAAGTTCTTTTTTGAAGTCGCCAGAAGCCTACGTTATCATTTTAGCCACAATGTTCACGGTCACAGCTACTATTTCCAATAAATATTACAAACCACACATTCACAACAGATTTTGGCTGACGCTACAGTACATAGCTTCTTTTCACGCAGAATTCATGGTGCATGTTTACTGAATTTGGGCTAAGTAAGCCTCTGCACAGCAGAGGTACATGATGTGGCCTTCGACAGCAACAGCACACAATGTGAGCCACTTCATCCGAAATGATGAATATATGTTCTGTCGATATTGACCCCTAACAGAATTTTATTCAACAACAATTAAATTATTGCAGTTGAAATAATTACTAAACCTAGATTGATTGACCTTCATGTAAGAAGTATTTTTCCACAAAATACTGTTTCACCTGTACCATACCTAGGTCATGCCTTTAGAGGTTAGTTTCATTGATGTATTTACATTTGTTTAACCCCTTCTATCCCTAGTGAGCAGTGGCTCCATCACAGTGAACGCTGACTCCTCCGTGCAACTTCTCGCTGAGGAGGCTGTAACACTGGATAGTCTTGATCTCCCTGTAAGTACATTTGTCATTGTTAATCAAAATATATTTTCGTTAGTTAAAATTAAGAAGTTTGAATAGCTAGCATTTTATGGGTTCAGTAAATTTTGTGTGTGGGAGGGTGGGGGAGTGGTGACTGGAAGGCCAGTGTATTAATGTGTGTGTGCCATTTAGGGCTGGACAATTAATCGCATTTGCAATATAATCGCAATTTTGAGATACGCAATTTCGAAATCGCAGAGGCACGCAATTTTTTTTGTTTTGCAACAGCATAGACTTAATGCATAGACTTGTTTGTTAGCTGCACTCTGCACTATGTTAAACAAGGATTGGGGTTCAACGCAACAAGATATTCTCTTGAATAAAAATATGCTGATTAATGAGTAGTTCATTTTCTATTATTAGTTAGACATTGTGTGCAAATATGCATATTAATAGGACATATTTGGTGGTTGTGGCTTACATTGTGAAAAATCGCAATAAAATCACAATTGCAATATTGGTTGAAAAAAAATCGCAATTTAGATTTTTTGCAAAATCACACAGCCCTAATGCCATTATATATTGTCTAGTAACTGATTGGCAATTATCGTTTCTTATAATAAGCCAGTCTTGATGCCTAAGAGACCTTTTCTTTTACATCATACATGCATATAAAGACAAATGTTAGCTGATATTAGGGAGGTAGCTTGGTCTTTTCTAGTTTCCTGGTTTTTGTACCTTTTGTTGTGAAAGTGCACCCAGCTATCAACAACATTTAGGATGAGATGTGCCCGAGTTCTCCTTCAATGAAGACAAATATTTTTTTTAGAAATAAATTGGGTTTCTTTTTTGGGGGGATTTGATTAGAATTTTAATTAGAATCAATTTTGATAATCCATTTTCATGATTTTTGTGGTAATAGATTTAATTCAGCACCTGCTAAATCTGCCTTTCTAAGAATTTATGCCCATAGATAATTAGTCTAAAACTAAATTAAGTCTGATAACTGTTCAGTTCATTTGAACTTTGCTCTGTTGGCTTTAACCAGCATCTGCTAATGAATCACAATTTCTTCATGTCAGATAGACGATAGGCATAGCCATTATATGCATGCTATGCTATAAGCCTTTTTTAGATGTCAACCAACACTTTTGATTGTGCCAATCACCATCATATGAGACTTAATGGTAGCCGAGCAAAGCACTGGTTACTCTGACAATCACTCATGTCTCAGATGGGTATTTGTGCATCACAGGCAGGTTGGCCTCTCGAAAGGTGGATGACTTTTTCCACATACTGATAACAGTACTCCTGGGCTCCCACTGTTAATAGGGATGGAAAGGTCAGTCACTGTTGAATTGGAAAGGATGTGTCAAATCCCCACCGAGAGACCTTTAACTCTCAGTAATGTTTGGCATTTATACTTTGTAATCACCAGTGTAACAAGTGTCTTTCCCGGAACAAAGGCCATATTCATTTGTTTGGCTCTTGGAGAGGCTTCACTTAATTATTCTTATAAATCAATGTTGTAATATAAGCTGCTGATTAAAATTGGTATTTCAGAACTGGGTATATGAGACACACACACACACACACACACACACACACACTACATGGTAAAATCGAAATAAACTTAGTTCAAACTATTTTTAGATTCAGTCAGAAAATATTAGATTCTAATGACTTCCTTACATATCTAATAGCAATTTGGCATTTTTTTTAATTAAGCTATTTAAAAGAAATTAGTCATTGGAAATAGGCAATTTAGTCTTAGGCAATTTGATCTAATATCTTACATTGGACAGTTTTTGCCAGTAATCATACAGATTACGAAGGTTAACAATTGTTTTCTGAAGTTGTCAAAATGTCAGTGTCGAGCCCCTACACATAAAGCAGTGCACCAAGTTATAAGGGATATAGGTTTCATTTTAAGGAAAGACTTTCTTCCAATTTCTTTTATGTTCGAAGGTTCATAAGGAATGATTCTCCTCATTTGACACTTTAATCATACCAATATTTATTATATGAAACATTAGAAATAAAATTGCATTGTTCTGTTAAACAGTTTTACAGCTGTTGTATACTCTGTGTGTGTTGAAGAAACTGAAGAAAAGCTTGTAAGCTTGTAAACCATCCCCCCCCCCCCACACACACACACTGTGTTTTGTGCTGACTTGCAACAAATGGTCTATATTATAATGAAATGCATTATCCCTTTTGAACAAATTTGAGTTTTACGCAGAACTGCCAGCTGAATTAGATTTTGAATAGGTGGACCGAGAGCTGTTAAGCAGAGTGATGCAGCTAGCTGCAACCTTATACTACACTCTGGGTGGCTCTAGTGACATGCAAGCAAGATCAAGCTTCAACAAGTTGTTATGCTAGCCAGCTTTATTTCACAGACTACACCAGTAGAGGGACACAACTTCAAATGAAACTCCGCATTTACAGTAGCACAAGTCATACAATGCTATTTCATTATACACAGGCACCCTGTGTGCAGGCTGGTGCCATTGGCATGATTGCTTACCTGAATCCATGCCCCTGCAAACCTACTAACCAGTTGCTTTTCATAACAGAAGTAACCTAATGTAAGGCCTTAAAAAAATAGGGTCTTAACCTTCCCTGTAATTAAACCTCTCTATGTCTTACGGTGTCCTGCAGACCGCTAAGGCTAACCTGGAGAAAGCCCAGTCTGAGCTAGTCGGTGTTTCAGATGAGGCTGCCCGTGCAGAAATCCAGATCTCCATAGATGCTAACGAGGCCATTGTCAAGGCCCTGGAGTGAAGCACTTTCTCAGCCAGTGGTAAGGATCTCAAGTTCCTGGGGTTAACTCCCAGTAGGTGGTTAAGTGATAAACCTGGCTAAGTTAATCAGGTGTACCTACCTCCAGCATAACTTCACCAGGTTCGCCACTTAACCACCACCTTGGAATATATCCTGCTTTCTGTGGAACTGAATGGTCATTGCATTATGTCTTATTAGTCACCATTGGAGTTTGTATGCATAGTAATAAGATCCTTTTTCTTTTTGCTCTGTTTTTCCTTCTCTTTATAGGATGTTGTGTTGGTGTTAAGTTTAATAAGAGAACCACCTGCCCCCCTCTTGTTTTCACGGCTCCTGTCCAATCCGTAACGACATGTCATCAGGCCTGCTTTGTACAGTCAATGAATTTACCAATAAATTTATTTGGAAATATTCACTCCATTGTAATGTTTTAACTTTGCACTTTTTAACTTTACTCCCAACTAGGTTGTAGTGGTGTATTGTTTTAGCCACAACTTGTCTCACATAGGCTGAATCAAATGTCCCTCTTAACCCTAAGCCCTTAAAGCTTTAACTGGCATGGCTCCATGATTGCCTGATTGATGCCAGTGAAGGCTTTGAGGGCTCAGGGGTTAAGATACTTTGGAATGTAACCTTAGTTTTTCACTCCGAGGTGATGAGATCAACTGTGACAGTTTGAACTGCTGACTGTAGCTAAACAATTTGCTCCCAAAAGGGGGCAGTAGAGTCCTTTGAAATCTTCATCCATTAGTGCCAGTGTCAATGCCAGTTATTCCTCCACAAAGGTATTTTCCCTTTCATTGTGTGGCTTTAATGACTTCAAATGGATTTTAGGTAACCACCATTTCCCTGCACCACTGGTAGGTTACTCTGGCCTTTAGTGTGACGCAGGGCTTTGTCCTGCAACATCGCACTTGACGGGTATGGGTCAGAAATGTTGAGCGACTGAAGAGGATGGCTCTGTCGTTAGGTGTGAGTGTTTACACTGTGACTCACCCCGCTGACTTCACTTTGGCTAGCTCTTGCCAGGAAAACTGGCCCTTCAAAGGTTTTGTGTCCGTCTGTGTGTCTAGTAAAGAGCTGGTGGATCAGAAGTCATGATCATGTGCTGACTTGGGTGGTTAATGGAGGCTTAACCTTTCTGCACAACGTGCTCTGACCTGTTCCAGGTCTCTTTACTGAAAAGAGTAGTCATCCTCCTAAACCTCAGTCCCATTCAACACTGGTCTAGCCACCAAAGTACATATTTCAGTGCAGTGTTATGTAACTTCTCTTGACATGCACATTTCAAACTCCTCATTGTGAGGGTGTTATCTCTTGGCATGTGGTTCTCTGCAGGTAAGCTGCTGCAATCTCATGGGTTTTACATACACCCATGATTCAAACTGGATGAACTCTCATGTATGCTTGTCTTTTATAAGCCTCAGAACTAAAAACCAGGGCAGCTTGTTATGTGGATACTTGAAGCCATTGACTGCATGGCTCTCAGTTTATTCCACTGCTCTGCCAAGGTGTGTTACATATGCAGGTACGTGACGTAAGTGTGTGTGTGTGTGTGTGTGTGTGTGTGTGTGTGTGTGTGTGTGCGAGAGAGCTGGTAGTGAATGGGGGAGAGGAAATATGCCTCATAAAAACCTTTTTACGTGCGCCTCTCGGCATCAGTGTTCGCTCAACCAGTCAGGTGGGAGAGCAGTGGGCAGCCTGACGCGACAAGCTGCTCGAGTAGCTGATGACGCACGGTCATATTCATGTTTTGCATGAAATGCTATATTTCACCTGCCGTCTTGGTTTGTGTTGTACCTTGTGGATATGCAATTAATCAGTTCCGCCATTCCAATCTAGACTGCCTAGACAACCAGGAACAACGAACCACCATGAGGCTGAGAGGTGGACTTCAGGGGGGAAAAAAGAACTCCACATTATTTGTACACATCACACTGCCAGCACACACTAAAGAGTGGCTCATCCCTTCATAATGTGCAATTTAACCAACATTGCCCCGTTATCCTTTGGCTAAGGTAGGCAAATGATGTTATCTCCAAATAGCAGCATACTCTGCTGTTAACCCAAACCCCCATACTTCTGCCTCAGGCTGACCAAGGGCAGCCTGGAGTGGGTGAGCCTCTGGTGTGGAGAGAGTGGCACGGGGCCAGCTGATTGAAGTGCTGACCTTTTGGTTTCCTGCATGGACGGGAGGGAGGGAGGAAGCCTGCAGGTTCTCAGTCAGCTGTTAGATACTGCATCCAGGCTATGAGTGGGCGTCGGGCCTTGACACCGCATCCTACGCCTCCAACCCCATTTGTGTGTGTCATCCTCCTCGCAAATGACTTCTCCATGAACACACACACACACATGCTGGCCAGGTACAGTGCTACAAATAGATGTGTGGGAGAATTTCTGAGAAAATGGCAAATCTACACATGCACACTCATGTACACACTCTCCTCCTCGACAGAAGGGGAGGATAATCAGCTTTGCTCTCTGAGTAAATTACACCGAAATGCTCTTCAGGTAATCACAAGTGTTGGTCTTGCACGCACCCCTGCTGGGTTTCAAATGGCATTCTTTGCTCTAGCAGTCTGGCTTCACAATTAAAGCCTTGGGACAGACCATATTACTTTCTGTTTTAATACTTCTAATCTCTGCTTTGAACACATTCTGTTCCTATCATTTCCTTATGTAACCCTATTTTTGGCTCATATTACACCTTGCATAGATATTTGAAATTGCCCTACCCCACACATACACACACCATGTTGTGAATGCACACTAACTGCTATGCAATATTTATGGCTCAATTCACAACAGTTGCCGCCTTGTACTGGGCTGCCTGTTTGCCTGATGAACCCAAAATGTAAGATATCCTTCTCTGCTTATTTGTAGGCTGTAAACGATGTTTGTGGCCCATCTTTGCATTCCAGAGAGTGGAGCGCCACATTCCAGGCGGGTGAAGAGGTGGGAAGGGGCCCAGCAGGGAACAGGAGTACCAGGGCGAGGCCATGGGTGGGTGGGTGGTTTTGAGGGGGTGGCATTAGGTTAGGGTTGGGGGTGAGTGGGTTGCCCAGTCAAGTTAACTCCATCTCATGACACAGGCACACAACAGTGCTCTTTTCCTCAGCCTCTGTCTCCTCTTTCCGCTCCCTGTGGCTTGTGGTGTCAGAGACCGGCAGTGAGACATAAGAATGACACTCCAATGTCTATGCCGTCTTTGTGATGCTGATTAAAAAAGGAATTTAAAAAAAAAGAAACACTTTCCACATTCCTGCATGATTTAAAAAAAAAATCTTGAAAGAAAGCTATTGTCTAAGCTACAACAGTGTGTGACTGTCTTTAGTATGTTGGAATTAGCTATTGTGAAACCTAAGGCCCCCCCAAAAATTAATACCAGCATGATTTTTCAAAAAAGCATGCACTAGCTCAGAGTGAATTAGGATGCTTGAATCTTTTTAAGTCCCTTCTTTAGAACATGACAAGATTACTACAACGCTTCAACGACAGATACTTTAGCAGCAATATGAAAACCTTTTCCTCTCATGGAGGATTAATTGTACAGCATTTTAAGATCTGCCATGCCTCTTGATGGAAGGACATGTTTTTCAAGTCTTCAACCACTTATAAACACTCAAAAAAACCACATGTTGGCGCAGACACCTGGTTCATCCAAGAACATCTTCCATGTCCGGGCAAGAGCCTCAATGATAGTATCTCTGAATGGAAACACTTCTGGAATTTCTTTTTTTAATGTATAAAAGCTGCTTATTACCGAAGGTAGAATAAATGTATAATGGACAATGTAAGAGCAGTTTACATTGTTCTGGTCTATGATCTCTCTATTTATGCATTGGAGTTCAACGAGTCAGAAAGGCACCATAGTAATGTAAATTTAGTCATGAGATTCTGATGACGGAGTATTTCCTGACCCATTTGAACATGTTGGAAAAAGTTTACACATGACGCAGTCTTATTTTAACCTGACCAAGGATAGCATAGACTAAATCTCAGTCTCCTGAGCTGCTGTCTATGATAAACTGTGTGTGTGTGTCTCAGCAGTTTCCTACTTGCATGTCTCAACACTGAAGCACTTGGAAAATATGCCATCAGGCTAGTTTCCATTAAGAACAACCAAGGCACACATAGCTCGCTTTACACGCTTCCACTCATGCTGGCAGGGCAGGGGCCTGGATTCTAGTTCAACCACTGCGCACGGCTGCCCACAATTGCCCAACAATTCCCTCCACCCCAGAGGGCCGTGGTATTGGCACAGCTTGCAGCAGAGGACTGTGCCATCAATCAGACCCTGTCATGTGGCACCTATCAGAATGATCAAGATAACGAACACATTTAGGGTTTGTTTTCATTGAGACCCTGCTATCTCTTGTTGGTTTGTAAATCAGTTAATCTGATTGCACAATGTGGCTTGGGTGTTGAATGGCAAAAAACAAACTCAATGACAAACACGAATTCGCTGACAGGTTTGCCGGTGCCGGTTTGATTTGGGTGATGATGCACAGGTCTCAGCCTGTGCTCCCACCAGTGGATCTCAGTCTGTTCTTGTGCTACCCCTCGATCAGCTGTCCCCAAGTCAATTATGTGAGCCGCCCCCTCCACCACCCACCCGGCCCCCAACAACCCCTAAAAAGAGGGAACGTTCCCAAAGGATTCCCGGTGAAAACCAGCCCTGCTCTGAGTAGACCCCTCAGGCTCACTACTGCATGCGTCACCAACGGAGCCCCAACCCCCACCCCCTCATCCCCCCTCCCTCACCCCGTGACCACCCACTGACTTTCCACTTACTGCAATGACAATCAGGGTGATCCTTTCCAACCCTGTCTTGTCTTGTTTTGTTCATAGTGTCTAAAGTGACTGTACTAAGGGCCATCTTAGGTTTGTATTCAGTTTTACAGTATACAGGGCAAAATGTTATGCAGGGTTGCTTCCCTCTGTTTCTCCCCACCTCTTGGAAGAGACAGCCTTGGTAAGGTATGTCTAGAATGTTGACACAGATCAGGTACATCATGTGCATTTCGGAAAACACAGCCCTTGCCAGCTGCTGGCATCAGCTAGATGCTCAGGATTTTACGGTTATGAGGAAACTACAATTTTTAACGTCATTTCATCTAAACTGTTATACCCGTGTGATACACATCTGTTTAATTGGAAGGGTTTGAGTTGATTTATTGAGTTCTGTGATTTGAATACAGAGGGAATTCATTATATTATCTGTAAGTGTTGCAATGTTTGCTTCATTTTCATCTAACTGTGTGGTGACGTGTCAATGACCTCTTATGACTGTTGAACAGATATGGAGACTGTAAGCTATTTTAATAACTGTACAACTACCATTAAGTGTTTATGAAGTTAACAGCCAGTATGTCAATTGGAGGGTAAAAATAAGCACGCCTGAGTAATCACCTGTGAAATGACAGCTGATCTTCAGTCCATCTCAAATAACAGAAGTTATTTGCAGAGTTCCTACACTGGTTTGACTAAACATAGACTTACAGTGAACTGCAATTCTTGCGAGCATGACTTATTAACTCTTTATTAAGCTTGACTTGAAAAAAAATTATTGCCATAGGACCATATTAAGATATCTGACAGCACCTGCTTTCCCACAGATGGTAACACTGCTGAATGGATTCAACCTTAAACAAAGGCAGATCCATCCCACAGTTATAATAATAATAATAATAATAATAATAATAATAATAATAATATTATCATATTGTTGTCATTATCAGCTATGTTTGTGTAGACTTCTGTTTTCTGCCCGTCCTTGTCTGGCTTTGACAGGCTTGGTTCAAACCTAAAGGTGGTAAAGATCTCATTTGCATTGATAAAAAGGATACCTCGTTTGTGACAGCTGGGGCAACCCTCCTGTGAATCGAGCAAAGGGGAAACAAAATGTTGTGCCTGTCTGGCTCCAGAGAACAGACTCAACCTACGCCTGTTCAGTGAGTCCAGCTAGCTTGCGTGGGGGAGAGAGAGAAAGACAGCGATAAAGAGAGGTAGGAGCTGGCAGCCTACAGGAGGAAAAGTCGGGGGTGGATGAGGGGGAGGACAAGCTACAGGGAGACAGGAATTAGTCCAGTGACGTAGCCATTGAGGATGGAGAGCTATTTTAAGATCATGATAGGGAGCCAGGCTGCTGCGCTCTCTGCTTTCCTGACGTCACAGATGAAATCAGCCTCTCGGCTGGCCTTGGCGGAGCGGCCCATGTGACTGATAATGATTAGATTACTGCAGTCGGCAGAGGAACGGATACAGGTGAAATGTCAGCAGACTGGGCTGCAGTAGGCTTGGCTGCCCCCACGCTTGCGTTATACCACAGGCCCCACTTGGGATTAAATTAGCCAAACGTGGGATGCTCCTAATCCCAGGCAACACAGGATTACACTGATCTGGGTGGTCCTGTGTGTATGTATGTATGTGTGTGTGTGTGTGCATGCGTGCGTGCGCACATGTGTATGTGAGAGAAAAAGAGCCATATACATAGAGTGCATGGCCTAAACACACACACACACACGTGTGTAAATGGTAAACCATAATTTATACATACATTATATAGCCTACAGTGATATGTGTGGCCTATGTATATGAACAAAATACCCATTTAATCACGTGCAGTATAAGCGATATACGCATGCACAAATTATGAACACAATATAAGGACATAAAGCATGAGCATACTCAGAAGGCCCACATATTCAATTGAGATTTTTCAGAAGCCACATTGACAATCATTCCCTAAAGTCCTTGCTGCTCATATACACCATGTGAGCCTGTGCGTGTGAAAACAAAGTGGTTAATAATTAAAAGGAGGGCTTGTTCTTGTTCGCTCACCGTTTGAAGGTGGGGAAGTACAGCCCTGTCCTCTGGGGTTGGTCCCATGTTAATATTGGGCATGTCTATGCTCTTTCCGTGAACACAGCCCTTGGCTGCCAATACTTCAAACCCAAATTTCACACAGCTGTCATGATCAAAGTTCACATCAAAGCTGGGAAGCTTTTACAGGTGTCAGAGTCCTTAATGTCAGATATTGCCATACATATTCTCTGTACTTTTAACATCAGTTTAATGGTGGTAGATGGATAAATAAAAGGGATGCGTTTTGCTCAGTAGTTTTGTTGTTTTAATTATTTAATTTAAATGTATAACAATTATTTGGCTATTGACAACTTCAATGACTGAGCAAATGTTCTTTAAACAAATCTCAAAACTCAGGAGCAGGTGCAACTGTGGTAAATCAATATCCACCCATTTAGGGTTGACAGCATTTCAAACGTGCTGTGCGCTGTTATCATGAATTTGATGGATTGGAATGCGGTCCACCCACACAGACTCCTCTGCACATCCCACACATACATTCGGAGCCGGTTGTTTACAACCCACCCACGCTGCTCCCAAGCCATAGCCCCAGCCTCAGAGAGGATGGGCCTCAATAGCCTCCTCTGCTATTTTCTTACAGATGGGACCGATATGTTGCGCTTGAACCTGAAAGCTATACTTGTTCTGAGTTGGGTCATTTGAGTGTTCTAGCTCACACGACAGAAGAAGAGAAAAAGAAAGACTGCTTAATTTGTTTTAAAAGAACATAACTTGACAACCTATGCAAAGGTATAATGATTATCTCTGTTTAGGCTATGCCTTTTGCATTTTACATCGATCAATTAAATGGCTACAGTAAACTGTTACTATGTGCTTGTTTCCAAGCAGTGTATTCGTTGCCCGGTGACTTGGATTTGTTTTTTGTTCTCATGGCGTCATTGGTGTCCACACCCCTTCCAGCCCAAGAGCGTAAGTGTAGATTGCTGACTGTTAAGGTCGTTGGCTTTAGTTAAGTACTGTGGTTGTTATTTCACGAATATTGGGGACACACTTTAACTGTCCAATTTGTGGGGAGGGGGCGTCTTTTTCACTGCTGTCGAATGTGTATTACGTCAGAAAAGACACGAGCTCTGTAGTTTAGGCAGTCTGAATATGATTTTCCACCTTAAATCAGATGCTGAGCACGCAAGAAATCTATTCTCCGCCTACTATGAGGGGAGCTTAGTTAAGAGTTGTCTCACCTACGGCTTTGCGATTAGTCTAGTGTGCGTCAAAGATCTCGACGCTCGCGTCATGTGTAAGTATTTGGAGCGATTTGAAGCTTTCCCAATGAGCAGCTGCAGTTGCGCCTGACTGTTCCCAAAGCACTGGAAAAGAGTCATTGAGAGACACATTCCCGCAGACATTTTTGGATATACTGTTACATTTGGATACATTTTTAACAGTTAAACTTATATGCCAAAACTGGCTGGACCTAGGAGACAATCACAAACTTTGTCGCGAGGCTTTGAGGTTTTCGCAACAATTATTGGTAAGTGACATTCATATTGCTGTAACGCATCTTTAGATGTATACTTTACTTGTATACTTGTGTCGTACTCAAGTGTTATTCCTGTCATCCCCGAACCTGACAATATTTCCTTTCTAGCATAGCCTAGCCAATGTGCTGAATATGTCTGCGTTAACTTGCGTAAGGGCTTAGGAGCCCACATTGCAGAGCACAATTAATTTACAAAAGGTTCTACACAATTAGAATAGTTTACACAAAGATGCCACCATCATATGTTACGCCATAGTTAACTTATGGAGATGAGTGGCAAAATACTAATCAGCTTTATTTGTGAGGGGGTCATTTGAGTGACGGGCTTCTCGCTGTCATTCTCCTTTTCCAGCTGATGATGTTTTAGGGTTTTTGAAAAATCAGAATTATCTGCCGACCGATTTCAGTCGGCCCAGAAAAAGTCGTTATTCTAACTGCTATTACATTTTGGTGTGGTACATGGACTACGTGAAATAAAAAGAATTGTGATTCCGTCCAGAATTGCGTTTGGGTCCATGCTACCCAAGTTACCCAGTGTGTAACAGCTTTCACCTGTCAAATACGCTGTGCGCCTTCTAGCCACTGGACGGCAGTAAAGTACCTGAGTTTGGGTATAGTCGTGGCTGTCCCTACTTTGTTGCCTGGTTTCCGTAGCTCACGGGGATAATCATTGTCAGTAGAACATCTCTGTCTACCTGTCTTGTGGCATAATAAAATATGTAGTCTGTAACTGCACATCGCGTTTTTTTGTTTGAGCTAGTACTATTGAAATCGGCAGGTGTATCTAAAGGCCGCATTTCGGATGACTCACAACGTAGTGTAATGGACAATATGGTCACAATGTCACATTGTTACAACACGCTGCATCAGATTGCAGTTAGCCTACATTTTACAGATTCACTACAGGCTCCGTTTTCAGTATCTAGGAGTGTTGATTAGTTCAAACAATCATGTTCAAACAATCATACACATTCTGCTATACCCCTACACAACAGTATCAAAAAGAATCTAGCCAGTCTAATAGACTCGCATGGCATATATTTAACAATATAAACAATGGCCGACTCAAAAGCATGCACCATTAGGCTGTATACATGATCTGCATTAAAATAGAGAAAGATTTCCATTTGGTATGGAGTTCTATTGTGATTGTAATATATTATGAATGGTTTGGATCTGACCGAGTGGGATGGAGCTATCGTGTTTCTCGGTGTTGTCAGCCTCGCCCACTTAAATTGGATTGGCTCTCGTTGGCCAAATATGGTATGTGGGGGTGGAAAGGTGGACCTTGCCCTCCACGTGGGTGTGATGCTATTTTTCTTATTGGTCAGTATCGATAACGTCTACAGATACATTTCTTCTGATTGGGCAGAACATTGTACTGTAGGCGTAATCTTAGCTTTGTGGAAGTAAGATACCTTACATCAGCATTCATTGTCGGTTTCACTGGAGCTACTTTGAGTGTGTATGCGCTACAGGGCTAAGCTGTATTAATCTTCCCAGGCACTGCACCTTCTAGTTCCGCCTGATGCTTTCAGCTCCGTATACTGAGGAACAATAGAAACAAAGAACACTTATAATGCGAAATCTCAAGAAAGAAGGCACGCCTTTTACTCTCATGTTTTTTGAAGTCTAGTTTCATCGTAGTTATCTTTTATTGGCCTGTTCGAAAATAGCTGGAATTGTTACAGCATAGCGTTTTCTGAAGCTGGAACGACGCTCGATGAAACTGCACCTAGTGGAATAACATTAGTCAACAGATTTTTCCTATATCATTAACCTGGAAATACATTCTAAAGTGTATCAGCGAGGGACGCCATCGGTGTGGTTTTAAATGTGTCCACTGAAAGATAACGGTTTCTCGCACTGAGATTAAGACGAACATTATTAGGCCAGGCACTACAATTCAACCAAGCCACCAGACTCGACGTGTCTCTCCTTGAATACAGGCTATCGAATGGACCAGCATCCAAGCGCCCGGAGCTGCACCAGCCGCGGAGCTCCGTCTTGCGAGGCCGTCCCCAGTGAGCCCTCCATGAATGTGTACATCCATTCTACTACCGGCACTCGCTTCGAGCTCTCCCTTCCACTGGAGGAGACGGTAGAGGGTTTGAAGAGAAGATTGTCCCAAAGACTGAAAGTTCCTAAAGAAAGACTCGCACTGCTACACAAAGAAACGTGAGTAGAGTTTGAATCACCACTGACGCTTTAACATAATTTAGCGGTTCGATGTTGGTGGCGTTTAAATCACTAAATGCTGTATCACCTAAGCTACTTTGCAGCGATGATGCAAGACTTCACATTGTAGATTTAGATCGTTTCATTCATTGTAGCTTATTTATGTGTGATGGTAACATACTGATGCGAAATATCAGTGGTCATTTGCGCGATATGGCGCTATGCACGTATGCACGGTTTCCTTTCGGTCCCCAGTTTACGATATCCTGCGTTGTATCACATTCTACACATCCGCTTTGGTAGGTACTAGCTTATTGATCTAGTCTGCGTGAAGTTGTGACCACAAAGGCGACTTCTGGCGCTTTGTAACAAATTGTCATAGCAAAGACCCAACCATGCTATAATGAGTGAAATAATAAAATGTATGAGAAGCTATGAAAACATCTGCTTTCAGTAAAATTACATGCCTCGCAGCTCAGACAAAAGCACAGAACCAGTCTTTGGGGTATATGGGGGACAAGGCCGTAGATATAAAAGTATATTCTCGCTGTGAGCAACGGATGGCATTCTTTGGCACGTAATGTGTTTTTAAACAAATATCATAGGCCTACTGGAATACATCTATTACTGGGAGACTAGGTTGATCAAAACAGTATGCTGAGCCCATATTCTTCCTACATACCCGTGTTAGAAATCACAGTGGCAATTCACTTCACTTCTCTGCCATTACCAAGGATGTACTCGATGACAGTTTCTAATAAATACACAGATGCAATGTTCCGCGTAGTTTCAATTGTCTTTTAAATAGGTGGGTGCTGTGTAAAAGGAATATCAAGCGTTGCATCCACACTGGGTACTTCCTCTTCGTATTGTTTTATAAAAGAATTGAAAAACGTGTTTAGTTTCGCCTAACCTTTTCACATTAACTAGCAGTAATGCATAAGGATTGGCACTGTATAGTGCGGGATTGGTCTTTTGTCACTTGCAAATGACCCCAGCAGTTTCATTGTTTTTGTTTTAAATGGGGGCCTTTTCAAACCTCGCTCATCTAATTACCTCTAAATGACATCATCCTATAAAACCCAGAACACTGTTTAATCCTCTCTCTCTAAATAGCTGCCTTCAGGCAAAGAGTTGAATCCCTTTGTTCAGTTGAGGATGACATTTAATGAAAGTGCATGTCTTAAGTGGTTCACCAACGGGTCAATCAAAAATGATAAGCTATTTGCTCAGAAAATGTTCAGCTCTTTTGAAGCTGTCAGACAGATTTAATTTGTTCTAGCCTTGCCAACAGTTGCTTAATGTGCTTTATCAGATGTTTTGGTTTACCAATGATTCAGATCAAATCAGACTTTAAAGCGAAATCTGTCTATTCTGTAGCTGACTGAATGGGAAATACATTGCATTGCCTTAGTCATCCATGCTTTTAAGCAAAATACCATTTGTCTCACAGGCGCCTGAACACAGGAAAACTCCAAGATCTGGGCATCACTGATGGGAGCAAGTTAACACTTGTCCCCACCGTTGAAGCAGGCTTAATGGTAATGCTAACAATAGTTCAATATCACTAGGTTAAATGGTAATGCTGCCAATAGTTCAGATGTCAAGTTACCCTGTCAAAGCCTCCTCCATGTATTCTAACTTGTTTTCTTCCTCCTCCTTTAAGTCTCAAGCATCCAGACCAGAGCAGTCAGTTATGCAAGCTTTGGAAAGTTTAACAGAAACTCAGGTAAGATCTTGTTTGTCACTACATAATATGTTACTTGATCTTACTGAAGCTGTCATACATGACAAAACTTTGGTGAAAACTGTTGAGCTTTGCAAAGACACACATGCACTGTGGAATTGTGTAGTCTTGTTTTTGTCTTGATTTTTTTAATCCCTGAGGAGATGTAGCTGATGGTAGTCTTCCCTCTTAACAGCTGTGCTGGAGTCAGTTCTCACTCTGTGTGTATACTGAAAAAGAGCTCTGGGGGTCTCTTAGCATCACAGACTATATGTGTTTGCAAGCAAGCCTAGACAAGCCCTTAGTCGCTGGCTTCTCCTTTAGAGTCCCATCCCCAAGGAATTTTCATCTGCTCTTGTGTGGATTGATTTAGCCTGATCTGAGGATCTGCCAGTTTCAAAATGATTAAAATTATTTTGTTGTTGTGCTTGTATTTATTAAGATCCTGAATACTAATGTAGGTAATGTATAATAACGACTGTTGCTAATTGTCATTGGCCAAACCGGTTTTGAACCACTAAACCCCTACTAACAACTACTGTGCTTTTATTTACTAGTATCAAATATAGTCTCATGATATACCTGTACACATGTGTACGTGTGTGTGTGTGTGTGTGTGAGCTAAGGGGTTTGTATAGCGGCAGCGGTAGGGGCAAGGACAGATGAGGCAGGTTGTGTGCGTGGGGGAAGGGTTGGCAGTAAGCACGCCTCTTCCATCATGTGCTACGCCTTCTCCAGGCAGCTGCAGTCAGTGTTATTTCCAGGAGAAAGAGCAAGAGAAATACCCGCCTGCACAGCTGAACAGACGTTCCCTTCTCTCTCTCTCCCTCGGTCTCCCTCTCTCCCGGCAAGATTGACTTGTTTTCTAGAAAGGGTGTGCGAGGAAAGAGTCGCACCAATTAGATGCTACTTCTTGTAGAGGACTGCTTGATGCCTCTCAAGGATACACCGCACTGTCTTAGGGGCCCAGCGTTATTAATTTCCTGGTGACTCATTTGGATGCTGGGAAGGAATGTTCTTCACAGTGGGGGAGAGAAAGCTGCCTATCAGGCTCTTTCAAACTCAATGCTAGTGTTGTTCTGAGTTGCTTTTAGTAGACCATTGACATGGCACCAGATGTTGACTTGTACATTTCAGATTGGACAGTGGGCTTAGATTTCCCCCATTTAAGAAGATTTGAGTGGACACTGGTGACACGTAATTGTAAATCATAACAAATCAGTTTTGTTGTAATGTATGAATAAATAAATGGATGGACAGGTTTGTACAGGCCAAAAGTGCCTTTAATGAGCTTTTGCCCATTTCTGTGGATCAAATGTCCTCTCTCAAGGACCAGAGAAGAGGCTGTGGCCATGCCATGTCATAAACTACACCTTTTGAGCCATAACAGGCTTCCAAGAACTAAGACAGTGAAGGAGCAGGGCCCCAGGAAGGAGTCCTTCAGATGTCTTGTAGCCAGATAGAGGGTGTTTTATGGAAGAGGAAGCCTGGCAATTATTGGCGTGGCGTTTTTCCCTTGTTACCTCAGCCTAACAGCCCTCCTAGGCCCGTAATTTGAAGCGGCTGTGGTTGCAGCACAAGTCCTATTTTGCCCTTAACATTATATCCTTATAACGCAGAAGGGAGTTTATGAAGATTTTAATCATCACTTTCATTTAAGTTGACATTTTTTTTCCGTCTTCAAACATAGGCTCATATATGCGAGGCACTTACTCTCAGCATGGGAAAAAAGAGAATCCTTATGTTTTGCTGGATAGGAAAATTGTGTCGAGTTTTTACTGTTCCTCAAGCAGTAATAATGACTAGTGTCTAGTTCTCCTGAACCACGGAGCTAATTAGGTGAGAGGCTCTCCACAAAGACGTTTTGCTTTTAATCCTTGGAGAGATTTCCTTTTTGTACTTCTGCCATCGTTCTGGTATTGTTGAATCATGCGTCGCACCCAAAGACTACCATGCACCCTCCTCACCACACACACACCCAATCCAATCACGCTCTAACACAGACATACAGCTTTAAATCTGCATTGGAACAAGTCCGCTGACTTCCATTGTGTCTGAACATGGGCAGATACAGATAGCTGAATCTCAACAATATAGGCAGGTCACCTCTATCTCTTTCTCTAGCTCCCTTTCTCTCCCTGTTGGTGTCCCTCCTCCTGCTCCCCAGCACAAACGCCCACTCCCCTCCCCCAAAGAGAGAAGCTGACTAGGGGGGAGGGGAGTCCGGCAGCCCTGCTGGGCAGGCTTTGCCAAGCACAAGCACAGAGAGCTCTGGTGAATAACACAGCCTTATTTTGTGCTCTGTCTGAACTGGTGATGGGCTCATCCTTTGTATGCTGCACAAGCCTGGAGAACAGCCAAAGACACATATATAGATCTCTTTCTCTCTCTCTCTCTCTCACTCTCTCTCTCTCCCTCTCTCTCTGGTCAACAGAGGTCGTTCTGTTGCATTCTTCATTGCCCTCTGGGATAGGAGCTGGGGATGATTGTAATTGCTAGGTGGAATCGCGACACCGTGAAGACCTCATCTACCCAACAGCTGTGAATTAGATCTCAGCTTGGGTCATGTCATAATGAAGGCTGTTAGATTACTAATAGCTAATTTTTTTATTGTAGATTGTTGTTTGTCATCGCGCCCCTCACTCCCACCCCTAGACCTCTCTACTGCTTCATTCTCTCATAGATCTTCTTGTTCCACGGTTGGGATCCTATGATGAGGAGCCATCACGAGCATGACCTTGTTTGTAATTATAGCCCACTGATTGCTTTTGGTATTGGTTGTTTTAACGAGATGCTGTACAAGGCTGTCTTGGTCACAGGGCTGAAACGCTCAAGGATGTTTAAGGTGGAGATAATTGTGCTGATTATTGATGAAGAGGTACGAGGGTGTGTGTCTGTGCGCCTGTGCTTTTACACACACAGCCCCACTTTATTGAGTTCACACAACCGGGCTCCACTGTGTCGTGACTGTTGTTGTTTTTCATCCTTGTGCTTCCTTTTGTGATTCAACTGCTAGGCATCGTGACTGGACTGAAGTGATGCAGCGAGGGGGTTGGGGTGTGTGTCCCATGTGTGTGTGCGTGCCTGTCCAAAGTACATCTGAATGACCCTGATGTTTGACAAAGGCTGTAATGAGGCTTTTCAGCAGGTGTGAATGTAATGATTGGGTGTTAACCTAAAGCCAGTGGCCAGCAAGGGTCACGTCTAGTGCAAATGCACCGTTACCAAGTCTCCTCTGTGCCCATTGTGTGGACTCTCTTCCCACGGCAGCTGGAAGCGTAGATTTCGGGGCTTTCTTTGGGTGTGTGGAATTTGTCACATTTCAAAATGCAACTTTTTTGTGCAACATAAGGTAAAAAAAAAAAAAAAAAACTGCGAAGTCGTGCTACTGCATTGTGGCAACACAACAATGCGTCTGTTTCCCTTGAAGTATTGTGTGTGACCAAGCCAGCCGGTCAGCCCGTCTCTTTTTAGTTCTCCTTTCCCCGTCCCTGCCATCCATTTAAAGTGTGTTCATTACTCAGAATCAAAGGTGTCGTCCGTTCGCCCCGCACACCTTTTGATGATCATACGGGGATGAGGGGTGCGAGCATGGTGAAGGAAACAGCAGGTGCAGTCTTCCTGTGAGCATTATTGAAGTGGATTGGCTCTTTGTAAACAGCAGGCGCCTTCAAAGAGCCACATATTCGACAGGAACCAGAGGTAATGGAGGAGGTGGGCGGGGGCGGAGGGGGTTGGGAGTTCATTCAGCCTTCAGCTGATTGACAGCGCACATTTCTCTCCCCCCCCCCCCCTCTCTCTGTATCACCTTGCCATCCCTCTCCCTGTTCCCCCTTTTCCTTTCCACTCAGCTGGACAGATTCGGCGATCACAGGCTGACTCCTTCACCCATGTTGTGATGTTGGGACTGATAGGCCCAAGGACTAATGCCATCTTTGTAGGAAGATTCCAGTCATTGATTTCTGCACCCAACACCCCCCCCCCCCCCACACACACACACACACACAACCTTTTTCGAAAGGGGGCAGGAATTGTCTTTGCAATCCCGTCTGCTGCGTGCGTACACATAGACCTTATTGATAGCACCCCAGTGAGATCAAGCGCTGTTCATATCAGGTCTAATTGCGCGGTCTTGAGCCTTAGCACGACCCCTCTTCCTAGCCGTCCCCCACTCACCCAGCTAGCACCTCTTTAGCTGCCCTTCAAAAGCTGGGTAGAACTTCCTTTTTCTTTCCCCCCCTCCTCCATTGCCACTCTTGTGTGACCCTTCCAAGGCTCTTATCTTGAAATCAAGCGTCTCAGCTGTTCATGAATGTCAGCCCAACCCTGCACGCCACGCCGAGCCGCTCCTCTCGGCTCCCCTTGCTCCCTGCATAGGCTTAGTGTGCTAAGGAAGAATGCCTGCAAATGAGTTCCTTGAACCACAGGGACCCCAATAAATAAAACTGTCAGCCACTGAGATCAGAGAGAAGAGTGCGAGAGAGAGAGAGAGAGAGAGACAGAAAGAGAGGAAGAAAGAGAGAGAATGTGTGTGAGAAGAGGAGAAATGAGAGAGAGAGATAGAGAAAGAGGGGGAAAAAATCGTGAAGCCAGAGGCATACTCTCACTGAATATTTCATCACCATCTCCCACCACCATGGCTTCTCTGACACCCCCCCACACCCCCACACACACCCCCCGGAGAATCCCCCTCCCATCCCCTCCCCTCCCCCACCACCAGCATCGCTGCCACCTCCACCCCATCCCCCCTTGTCTCCCCTTATCATATTCTCTCCTCACTGCATAGCAACTGCAGCCCTGCTACCGCACAAAATGCCACCCCGGCTGCGTACAACAAAAACAAAATGGATGGTAGTTGTGGTCCTAAGACCTCACAGTAAATGGATATAGAGGCTATAAATGGATTTCCGCACTGAGGAAGTGTGTCCTTGCACTGGCAGTGCCATTTTGCGGCGTGTGTACATGTGTACATGTGAGGTCGCTAACAATCGCAGTCGGACCGCGGCGTGTAGGGTGGGTCATATAGGCGTCATCGAGGCCCTCACTGAAGGCCTCACGTAAAAGATTTTGTGAGTGTTCTTTTCCACAACTTAAGTTAAGGTCTGGTTTGTCAATGAGGTTGGCGGTGGGGGGTGGAGGCTGTGTGCACCAACATGACCGACGGCACACGGTTTGAGAGGAACAAAGAGCCGTGTTTGCACAGGGACGAGCCGCATATGCAAGCTCAAGAGCACACGCTGCTCCACCCCCTACTTCCCCCCCTGAACACCCGCCTCTGTCCTTCTCTGAGGAGGGTTGTCTGACCCACTTCAGGTGTTCCAGACAGAATGTTCTTTTTTGTGTGTGCATGTGTGTGTGTGTGTGTGTGTGTGTGTGTGTGTGTGTGGCATGTGATGATGACTGAGATCAAATGAGATGCATGTGTGAAAACCATGGCCAAGCCCGGACTCCCTCACTCCCGAGGATTGCTGAACTTTCGTGGTGATGATGTAATGAGCAACGTAAAAACATGGTCCAAAAAGGAATTCTTTTGTCTGTTTAATTTTATGGGCGTGTGGGCTCCCTCTTTTTTTCCTGCCACCCCTTTCTTTTCTCTCGTTCTTCTCTCGTTTTTTTTCCTTTTCTCGCTCCGTATTTTACATAAAGAGAGGCTGTAGTGGGTGGAGTGTTGATGGATCCTTTGTGACTCAGACAGATGGAAGCGGTGGGTACAAGTCTCCTCAGACTCAGACTCTGTGTTACAGTCACTAACCCCCCCTTCCCCTCACACATACACACACACACACACACACACACAC
>JAGFZM010001940.1:1035120-1080937 GCA_017657215.1 Limnothrissa miodon
ACACACACACACACACACACACAGTCAGCAATGCTGCAGTTTCACCCAGTGTGTCATGTGCAAGCCAAGTTGAGGACCGCCAAGGGTGTTTCTGTGGTTAGTGGACTGGGGAAGAGAGAAGAGAAAAGCGGAGCAAACCACGCCACACAACACAGCACAGCAAAACACAGAACAACATAGCACAGCACAGCAAAGCACAACACAACAAAACAGTGCACCATTGCACATAACAACACATCACAACAAAAACACAATACAAAACAACATAATAGGACATAGCATCGCACAGCACAGCACAACCCAACACAACACAACACAACACAACAAAACACATGGCACAGCACAACACAACTTAACATTACCTGCGGATAGCCTGCCCTGTTAGCCCTCAGCTGTCAAGCAGCCATGATGAGTAGCGTGACAGCTGTCAGTCGTCCGCAGCATGAGTACCTAGCAACTGCCTTTGCCTTGACTCAGAGGTGACCTTTCGCACGTGGAGTTTCCCAGCACTCACTGGCCCCCTCGCCTCTTCAGTGCTAGTACATTGTGTGGGTTCCTCCCAACTCAGATATGGCTCATCAGACACACTTTTAGTCATTTTTGCCTGTATTCTTTTAAATTAATAGCCGTTTGCTGCATGTGGTGGCTAACTCCGAGGAGGAGTAAGTTTTGAGGCCAAGTTCAGTCTTTAGAACATCTGGCAAGGAGTCCTGCGTTTGTGCGAAGACTATGTCAATGTGCTTTCGGACAGCATACGTGCAAAGGTCACGCAGACCCTTGGAAAGCTGACGGTTGCTGTGTGTGTGTGTGTGTGTGGGGGGGGGGGGGGGTGCGTGTGATGCGGCGGGTTCACAGAGAAAGAGAGATGAAGGGCAATGCCTGGCAGTTCGGAGAGGTCAACATCAGGTCAGCAGGCCCAAGCACACTACAAAGGCTCATGAGCAGGAAGGAAATGCCCCCGGCTGCTCTGCGTTGTTTGTGTGTGTGTGTTGTGTGTGTGTGTGTGTGTGTTTGTGTGTCTACCCAACTCCTTGTACCCTAATTTCTGATGCACAAAATTGCCTCCTTGTGTAGACCATCCCCCACCCTGTACCCTAGTTCTTCACCCAGCGCTCACGTCTGAGAGTTTTCTCTCAGCCCGGAAATGATTTGCAATTACTGGAGTGCCTTTTGTGGGGCTTCTCCAGCATTCCCCTCTTTTCGCCACCCTTAACGAGTAGCCAAGCCAACAAAAGCGGGTCCGGGGGCTGGCAGGGAAGACAGCACAAGCGGGAAATTGTTCTTGCACATCTCCCTCTTCACACATACACACACACACGCACACTCACAGGCACACACACACACACACACACACACACAAAAACACCCACTGATAAAAACCAAGTCAGGACAAGTCCTCCTGCAGCCTGCATTGAGAAGGTCAGAGAGTCTCTGCAATTGGTTGCCGTTTCCATTCTGGGCACTCCTAAAATGGGCAACCCTTCCTGATCCGCCGCAGCAGACAGGCAGCCAGCAGAACAATCGGGTATTATACAGCGCACTGAGTGAGTGGGCCCGCATCCTGTGCGTCTGCCTGAGCCATACAGGCCTGGGGCCAGACAGAAGTTTGTCCTTTGTGCGAGTGTTGAATAGCCGAGTTCAGAGTCAGGCGTGGTCGCTTCAGGAGGCGGCTCTGGGGTGTGCGGGAGGGTTACTGTGCCTCTCTTGTGTGTGTGTGTGTGTGTGTGTGTGTGTGTCTCAGAAAACAGTCACCCTTCCCACCCATCATTTTTGTCCTTGCTAAGCTTGTTTGTGTAATCACAAACACACTGTTCTTCTGTTGTGAAATAAACAAGTGAACTGACAATGGAGCTGTCGTGCTGAATCTTGTCTCTTCCTCTCTCTCTCCCTCCCTCCCTCCCTCCCTCTCCATTCGTCACCCTCTCTTTCTTCTGTGCAGGTCAGTGACTTCCTGTCCGGCCGTTCTCCTCTGACCCTGGCCCTGCGCGTGGGCGATCACATGATGTTCGTCCAGCTGCAGTTGGCGGCGCAGCACTCGAGCGGACAGCAGCTGCCGCACCGGCACCTCATCTCCCGCGGAGGGCAGGATGCCGCCGCCGCCGGACAGTCGCCGGTGGGCTCCTCCGTGCCCAGCAGTACCAGCAGCGGACTTCCCAGGACTTCTCATCACCACCCACACCCGCATGCCCACCCCCACCCGCACACCCACACCCATCCACATGCCCACATCCATGCCCACGCCAACGCCCATGGCCACACCCATGCCCACCCTCACCCCGCGCCCCCCAGCGTGCCAGCCTTCACACCCTCGGCGTCTATGCAGCAGCAGTCGCCGACCTCCATGTACCCCCACACCCACATGGCTTCGGCCTCCACAGGCCCCTGCAGTCCGCAGGCCCAGGCCCAGGCCCGTGCCCAGGCCCAGGCTCATGCCCAGGCCCGCTCCTCACCTATGAACCCCAGCCTCCTGCGCTCCCACCAGGCCACCCCTGCCTCTGTCTCTGCCTCAGCCGGCTCCAGATCCCCCACCTCCATCCCCAGCCCGACTCCTAGCCCTGCAGCCTCTTGCCCCGAGGTGAGCCCCTGACACCCTCACCTACACTTTCATTTTTTCTTCATGATTTGGTCTTTCATAATAGCATGTGGCCCTAAGTATATTTATGTAGCTGTAATTACTTTTTTATTACACATTTTTATGTCAATGACTGTTTATATTATATATTATTAATAGCAGTAAAAGTATATAAAATCAAATCCATATTTTTGAGTATGGACGAGCACAGTGACTTAAACTTAGTGACTTAATGACCTCCTCTTTGGTTGACAAACTAGGATTGTGTTCAGGTTAATGAGGTGTGCGAGATAGCACTAACACTTGTAGCTAATTGCCACTGGGGTTTTAGATGCCAAAGCAAAGCAGCCTGTTCTCTTGGGCAGAAAGCATGATAGCCTAAGGCCACTTCACTTGGGGTCCCCCAGGTCATAGCAACTTAATTGACACATTAAATAGTTCCCCCCCTGGGGATGCTTGCCTGGGGCAGCCTGTAGCTCAGCCTCAGCCCTGGGTTTGACCTAACCCTGGTAGTCAGTCACCTTGATTATGAATGATCAAGGCTCAGGTGCCTTGTTGGTGTTGGTAGACACAGGGGTTATTGTCTGTATGGATATAAACCAGAATTGATGGTAATGCTAACGATGACTGTTTGTTCCTTTGCTCTGTCTGTCTTTCGGTCTGTCTCTTCTAGGCCAACTGCACAGCTAAAAGCCCTAGCGGTAGCAGCTCCCTGTCCTCAGCGCGCTCCCGGAAGCCTGGGGCCATCATTGAGAGCTTTGTCAACCATGCTCCCGGGGTTTTCTCTGGGACATTTTCAGGTAAAGGAGATTATTTAGTTAAGTCTGTATTTCCTGCAATTACCATCGTTAGCTTGTTTTGTTTGTTTGTTTGCTAAGATGCCAAGCATGTCATTGACCTAAGTTGCTACTCACTCCCTGCCACAGAGTTTGAAGTCTTGTTGACCTAGTTTCAGTTTAGTTGCACCTGTAATGAAGAAGCATTACATGTAACCGCTAAACATCTTGATCATCTGATCCCCTTTGTTGTGAATCTTTTCTACTCATTTAAAAGTGTGTTTGTTTTTGTTGTTCATGTATGATGTCTGGCTCGTTTGCAGGCACTTTGCATCCTAACTGTCAGGACAGCACTGGAAGACCCCGGCGGGATATCGGCACAATCCTGCAGATCCTCAACGACCTCCTCAGTGCCACGCGCCACTACCAGGGTATGCCCCCTTCCCTCACCCAGCTGCGCTACCAGACCCAGTGCGGGCCCAGTTCGCCATCCCCTCCGCCCTCACCCACGCCCTCGTCCTTGTCCCCGTCCCCGACGGGCAGCCTTGCGCCAGGCCTCTCTGCTACCTCTGTGCCCGGCGTCAGCCCGGCCAGCCTCCACCCACTGGTGCAGTGCCAGAGCCAGATCCGCATGTGCAAGTCTCCCGGTAAGTGCAGTTTCTAATGCAAGTCCTGGTGCTGATCCTCATTTAAATAGGCAAAGTGCAAAGTCGAAGCAAAGCAAATTACAGCAAGTAACCTAATAGCTTGAAAGCAAAACCTACTTATTTTATTAAAGAAGATCTGTGGTGGAACCCTGACGAGTTGGCTTAATGCTTCTGAGATATTTTTAGGTCATGCACAAGAGGCTGTAGTCTTTTCTTGACTTTTCCCTTTGCCTCTCATTGAAATGATACAGCCTTTAATATCTGTATACACAGAAACATGACTGGAGCAGGCTGCTGCCTATGTGATTATCAACTAAAAAAATAGGCAGCCCTATCGATTACTGACAATATGTGTTTAGTTTTCTTTTCTACTTTATTTACTAGGGAAGTTTATAGTTTATATTTACATTTTACACTTGATCACATTTCATATCTAATCAGAATTAAATGCTGTATTATAATCCAAAAAACAGATACGTACACTAAAGAAAAAGGAGAAGAACATTGGCAAAAAGAACAAGCAACCATATCTGTTCAGTTAGGTATTATCTTGATCAGTTTGTGGTGCTTTCAAAATTAGTGAATTGGAGATTTTGCAATCAGGGAAGGTGCTGCAACATACAGATGCAATCAAGGACAGTCTTACTCTAGTGTGTTCAGGGCTCTGTCATGTAAAATAAAATAGGCTTGAATTAGGTTTCCAGGGCACAGGCAGTGCAGTGCTGGGCAAGGCCACTGATGAGGAGCGAGAGGCACGGATTGCCAGAGACATTTATAGCGGTGGCACAGGACGCTGGAGGAAGGGTGGAGAAGGAAGGGGAAAAAAAGAGTGAGTGAGGCAACCAGAGAGAGAGATGGGGGGAGGGTAGCAGAGAAGAAAGCAGAGAGATAGAGAGAGAAAGAAAGAGAGAGAGAGAGCTTCTGGGAATCTGGGACCACCTCCCTATTAGACCTGTTCTGTCAGGCTTGTCGTTCGTTCTCTCTGGCTTGCTGCAGTTGGCCGGCCCCAGGTCTGTCTCGGCGCCCTGATGAGGGTGTAGGCTTTCCTCGGAAAGGGAGGGTTGGCTGTTTTTTTCCCTGCCCAAGGAGGCAGAAGAGGAGTGCGGCTGATTGATTCACAGTGCAGATAACATTCACAGGCGTGCGTTGGGAGGGGGGCTCTTGTGGCCTCTGCTGCTACCGCGCCTGTTGCCGCTGTTTAGTGGGAAATTGAATCATAGCTTGTTTGAGCTACTGCTGTGCCACTTTAAATGGATGATTAAAAGGCCTTTTGATATCGTTTATCAAAGCCCTCACTGATGCTTGTTCAAACAGAACCACGGTGCTTTCCATTTTTGGGCATTTGGTCTGTCTGTGTGTCGCTGTATGAGTCAACTATTTTGACAAGAAGGACGCACATATTGTTCCTCCCTTGTGCTTTGTTTTGATGTGTTTCTTTATTTAGTTGTTATCACACACATACAAAACGCACACACACTCACACACTTGCAGACACACAATGTGAATAACATCATGTGAAATGGTGCCTTTCTGTTTACTTAACCCAGAACCCCCCATCCCCTTCCACACACACACACACACATACACACACACACACACAAACCCCTTGCTTCCCAGCCCAGCCCACCAGTTCTGCCCCTGTGCACCACCCCCGTGACCACCTCCATCATCCCTCCTTCAGTCAGAGGGCCTTCCTACTCTTTCCACTCAGCCGGTCCAAAACTCCACCGTCTGCAAAACCCATCAAGGGGTTCCAAGCCCAGTCCAGTGCCTCACTGACTGCTTGTTTTCCTTTGGCCTTTAAATAGATAGATTTATACAAAAAACATGAGCTCTGGAAGAATGTGCATTGTGCTGGGAAGCCAGTGGGTGAGAGAAAGAGAGAGAGAAGAAAAAACACACACTCACACTCCGAGGGTCCATTCATAAAATCTGTTGTTTATATCCACTCGGCTACTGCCCACATATTAATTGGTGCGCCCTCCGTTTAGGGGTTGGGGGGTGGGGGTGGTAATCCTAAACCTGACCAGGCCACTGGGGTCCTACTTCCTCGCTCACTCTCAAGTCTTGGAGCGAGTAATTTACAGAAGGCGTCTCCTTTGTTTGTCGCCTCACCTTAGCAGTCACGCAACACACACACACACACACACGCACGCGCAAATCTCTCATTGTCTGTGCAGCTCAGCTCAGAGTTAAATTTTAGGAAAACCCACAATTTTTTTTCTTATCTTCAGAAACACGGCAAACCTGAAAAGCTGCACAAGCTGCACATTTGCATTTTTCGTAGTGTGTTGTGTTTCTTTCTTCTCTCTCTCTCTCTTTCTTTCTTTCTCTCTCTCTCTCTCTGTCTGCCTCCTCTCTAATGTCACCCAGGTAGTTCTGCCTCTGTGGCGCCTCTGTCCCTCAGTGCCCCTCCGGCGCTTGAATAGGGCGAAGAGTGGCTCCGAAAAGAGGAGCCCTCAATCCCAGGACACTTGAAAGCCAATGATTCCCCCTGATTTGGCAAGACCTTTGCCGATGACAAGGCTTGGCTTTTGTGCACTGAGAGCTGGGGGCAGCTAGCTAAGGCCTGTGTGCATGCGTGTGTGTGTGTGTGTGTGTGTGTGAAGGGGATGTTGGCCTGCAAAAGGGTATGGAATGGGGTGGGGTGCAGTGGCTGTGGGTTGGCTGGAGAGAGATGTAAGGGGGGGGGGGGGGGGGGGGGGTAAGGGGGGTGGGGAGGGGGGGGGGGGGGGGGGGGGCTGGGCTGGGGGGGGGGGGGGGGTAATTGTTAGCTGAATTCCTCTGCTCTGTGGGTTCTCCCTGGCCCACCCACCCCAACCCCCAACCTCCTCTTAGTCTGGGCCTTTGTCTGCACTGCATGAACAGGCAGTCATGAGGGGCAGAAGCCTGCGCCATTGTGGAGTCAGGAGAGAGAGAGATAGAGAGAGGGAAAGAGAGAGAGAGAGAGAGAGAAAGAGCCTCAAGGCCAGGGGATTAGAGGGGGCTCTCCCCACTGCAGCTGCCTGTTTGAACAGAGAGGGGAACTGGAACAAAAAAGGACACTAAATGAACGGATGGGTGGACGGATGGATAGATGGATGGATAGATGGATAGGATGGATAATCTGGGAGGGTGGGGGGTGTCCGTGTCCATTAATTCTCTTCCTCTTGCCTGGCTGGGTTAGTTTAGTTTAGGTTTTGAGGTGGGGGTGCGGTGGAGGCAGGCGGGGGCGGGACACTGGTCTGGGTGGGGGTGCCTGGGTGGGGTGGCTGTTTGAGGCCAGTGGTTGTAGAAGACCAGGCACACTCTTTCTGCTTGCCTAATCCAGCCCAAAGCAAACTGCGGCTCTGTACATTCTGTTTTCAGCCCCCTCTCTGTTCCTGTGTTCCTCTCTCCCTCTCTCTCTCCCTCTCTCTCTCTCTCTCTCTCTCTCTCTCTCCCTCCGTATTTTTCTCTTGTTCGCCGGCACCGGCTCTACAAACAACTTCGCCTGTCTGCCTCTTCTTGTCAGCGATCTGTTCCTGCTGGTTCTCGACTTGCAGTGTCCTCCGTGCTATGTGCCTCGCGGGCCTTAGCTCACCTTCCTCCTCCCCTTCCCTCTCCGTCCTTGTCACAGTCACCTCCTCCCCCTGACCCGCCCTGTCGGGGCCAGGTGAATAATTCATCCCCGTGCGGTGAGGCTTGCCTGTCGGCACACATGTCCAGAGCCACTGGCTGCCGGCGGCTCACTGCTTGTTCTCGGTAGCACAAACCAACCACCTTTCTTAAAGGTGTGCGTGCGTGTCATTGTGTGAGTTATTGGGTGTGTGTGTGTGTGTGTGTGTGTGACCGCCTCAGGTGGTCGTTACTGCCTTAAATATGTAAATCTGGGGGCCGCTGGAGAGCGAGCGCTTCCCCGCTGAGCCATTGATGCTCTTTCCCTCTGTGTCAAGATGGAGATGTGGCATTGGAAGTGCTTGTCTGGTCCCTCCCTTGGCCTCCGCCAAACACAGGATCCAGATGGTGGAGCACAATGGCTGCCCTGTGCTTGGTGCGGCCACCCCTTAGCTCGTGTTTACCCTGTGGCTCGACTGGCCCTGTTCCCAGATCTGCAACAGTGATGCATCACTGCTGGGCAGCCCCTGGGCAGCCCACAGCAGAACCTACCTGCCTTCGCCACACTAGAAGGCCTAGAAGGATGGTTTTAGCAAGTGAACATAGACTCTGTCCAAGAGAGGTGATTTTGTGGGTGGTTGTAGTTTAGTCAAAACTTTCTGCATTCGGAGGACTGAGACAGCATTTGGCAACTTGGTAGACTTTTGGGTTTTGCAGAGAAGAAGTGCGAGCTTAGAGAATAGTACTTGTTTAGTCTCTCTCTCTCTCTCTCTCTCTCTCTCTCTCTCTCTCTCTCTTTCTTTCTCTTTCTCTCTCTCTCTCTCATGAGCCTTAACCCACCTGTGCTTCCAGTAAGAACACTCCCCTGATGCCGGTGCAAACAGCAAACGGTCTGATCGCCGCAGCTACTCAAGACAAACAAACAACACAAACAACCGCTCAGAGACGACTGTTAATTAAGCGGATCTTTAGGGGATCAATGAGGAGGGAATCTCATTTAATCTCCCCGTCTCCCCGGTATCTGCTGCCCGGCTGTTCGTCAACCCCCTCTCCTTATCCAACCCCCCAGGCTTGGCCATGCTACTGGGGGCTGAGCTGACCACTGCATTGATTTATTCATAAATCAGCCTGGGCCGCTGCTGCTACTTAGCATGCATCACATGGCAACCAATGTGCAACAGGCAGCATTTTTTTTTTTGCTTTGGGTCACCATAATCTATAAAAAAACACACTTTTCTCTTTTCTTTTTTGTCGTCTGGTCCCTTTTCTGACTCAATTTTCTCTCGCCCCCTCTCTCTCTCTCTGTGTTGCTGTTGTTGCAGTTTTTTCCATTCCTGGGAGAAAGGCATTGACTGTTAAGGCTAATGTGGAAAACTCACTTGCTATTTGAATTCCTGGTAGTACTTGAGGGCTTTTGAGATGGTTATCACTCACCCCTCCCAACCCCACTTACAACCCCCCCCCCCACACACACACATGCACCGCAACACCCCCACCTTAACCACTGTGATTTGTGTGGCTCGCCTGTTTTTTTTTTTTTGTTTCCCTGGTCCCCTATCAATGCACTTTATTTAGAGAGAGGATGGATGGGGGAAGGAGGAGGAGGAGGAGCCCAGGGCCAGGTGTATATCTTTTGCATTAATCCAACAGCTGCACCGCAGGGGTGGAGCCGAGCATTGTGTTGTCCTTTCATGCTAGCCTGCGCGCAGCTTGTCAGTGCCCACGGCTGCTCCGTGCATTAGACGGGCTGTTTGAAAAAGGCGTGTGTGTGTGAGTGCGTGTGCTAAGGACACTGCAGCACATCGCCTGGGCAGACAATGCGGTGTTCATATAGGGACTCTACAGGACAGAGGGGCGGAGGGAGTGTTTTTAAATTGCAGGGTGTGGTGCTTCTTTCTTACATGCACACATTTTTGTGTGTGTGTGTATGTGTGTGTGTGTGTGTGTGTGTGTGTGTCCATGCACTGGATGCTTTTCTTGTTGATGACCTTAAGCTAATGCACACTATTGAGCTCACACAGTTAAACACATAGCCATCACTCTTTCCTTCTTTGCCTGGGCAGCATAATGGTCAGGAGATGTATGTGCGTGCGTGTGTGTATGTTCTCCTTTTTGTCTTTTTCAATAGATTTATTTATTTTTAATCGATTGTCTTTTTGTTTTGAGGACCTCAGAACAATTAGGGAGAGGCGGATGGTGGTGCGCATGCTCCCTGTCTTTGTTCCACTGTAACCCCTCTTTTCATTTCCTCCCTTTGACACCCCTGCCCCCACCCAGCACATGTGTGGCCCAGCTGTCCGTCTCTCGAGACAGCCTGCACCTCTCACCTCGCAGCTTCACAGGAAAGCCGTGCGGGCCCAGCACAGCCCTGCTCGCTCAGGTCGCTCCAAGCTAATAATAGCCTCAGCGGAAGAAACATAGTCCCTGGTTCTAGTGCCCCTTCCAGGTCACAGCTTTTGTCCCAATTCCACAAACAAAGGGTTGGGTCGGGGCCGGTAAGGTTAGTGCCAGGCCGCTCGGGGAGGGGTGAGTGGTGCCACCTAAAGCGGCCCAAGAGGGACCTGGCAGGCAGCTGGAAGATCCACACTGGCCCCAACACACCCCCAGCTATGCTAATGAGTTATCCTTGATCCTTTTTTAAGTATCCTGTTCCAAGCCATTGTCTTCCATAAGAGTATACATGTGTTTGTGTGTGTGTGTGTGGCTGTGTGTTTGTGTGTGTTTTTAGATTTTGACTTTATTAAATCGCACACTCCTTTCAGCTTGTGGGATGTTGTCTGCAGAGGGAGATGAGGGTAGCTGGCCTAGATTCCCAACCGTGGCTCTGGGGGTGAGGATAATTCAAAGGACAGCTGAAGGAGACAACTCAGTATGCAGCAACAGTAGCAGCAGCGTTAGCGGGGTTAGCTTTAGCCGGAGCAGCAGACATACACACGTGAGGGGAAATTATGCTGTAGAGAAAGAGGGAGAGAAAGAGAGAGAGAGAGAGAGGTATTCCATACACCACTTCCTTTCTGTGCTATCAGGCTGCCGGCCTTGCAGCCACTCTGCTGATAGCGGCATGGCAGGAGGGGGGAAGGGCTATGAGGGCGAGGGAGAAAAAAGGCTGGAAGCAAACAAAGAGACCCCTTGCAGAATGCAAGTGTGACCAGAGCTGAAAAGTCTTTGGATGCTATGTGTGTTTCCTTTTTTCCCCCCTATTGCTACGAAGCACAAGGCTCAAAGAGCCAGATGCCTGCCTTCTCCCTCTGGGTCTGCCTTCTCCTCTGACCACAGGCTGAACAGCATCAACGACGCACAGGCAGGCAGCCAGGGCTGACGTGAATTTCATTTTCATGTCGAGAGAGGGAAAACGTCGATATGACTCATCCACAGTCCCTGGCAACCTTAAGTAGACCTCCCTGCTCCACCCCTCCCCCCCCAATCCTACACCTCCGTTTTAACACCATCAGCATCGACATTTAGCACGATCGGTCAATTTTAGCTTGGTTTTTGTGGTGGTAGGGCTTTCCTATTTTGAAAGGAAACAAAAAAAGAGCACTAGTAGAAACTAGTAAAGTAAAAGTGAAAAGAAGAATGATAATTAGAAAAGAACAAGGAGAAGGAAGGCGAATGCAGCTTTGCCAAACACAAAGAATGATGGGAAGGGGTCAAATTGATCGGGCTGCTCCGGCTCCGCTCCATAGTAGAATCCCTGGCTCTCCCCTCCTGCAAGCCCCCTTTAAACTCGGGAGGTGAAATTCCAGAGCACATCCCTCCCGGAGCTCCATGCCTGTCTCCACGGGGCTCGGCAGGAGAGGGTCTGGGGAGGGGGTGGAGGGGCTGTAAGGTGGAGGCAGCAGAGGCTGCGAGTTGGGGGTGGGGGGTTCAGTGGATATGGGGCTGGAAGCCGCAGCAATAAAAAGAGAGAGAGAAGGATAGAGAGAGAGAGAGGGGGGGGGGGGGGGGTGTAGGGAGGGTTGCCGGGGTTTGGGGGACAAGCTCTGTTCGCTTACAATTTCCATTGGCTTGCATTTTCTATTGAAAGCCAATAGCAGTGTCCTCGCCTGGAGATGGATGGCTGCGCTAGAGCTAAGGTTTAATCAATAGGTCTTTTTAATTTGCCATCGATCCATGTTAAAAGCTACTGCTGCTGCTGCTGCTGCTTGTGTGTTTGTGTGCGGTGCACAGATGTGTGCATGAGTGTGTGTTTCTGCGTACGTGTGTGTGTGTGTGTTTGTGTTCGAGTGAAGGATGGTCCACGCTTGGGATTATTGACATTCTAGCCGTATATTTAATTATTTAATTCCTGGATAGATTCTAATGGAACAGGCTAATAGATTGTGGTTGCCTTCTTCCTTCGAAACTGCTGAATTTATTTATAAATGAAATTAAGGTTGTGTCGGAGGAGGGTGGGGGGAAGAGTGGCCGGCATAAAGGGACTCTCCCGGGAGGGTTTTGGTTCCATAGGCACATCAACGGCTCGAAATGCATTTAGTATTGCTTTCATGCTTGTTATTGTTAGTGTGGGCCTTGATTTTCATTGTCTGCACGAGGCAAGGAGCAGATCGTAGTGTGTTAGTGTGCTATGTTTGCGCGACCTTCTGAATGGACTGTGCAATTACTGTAGAATCCAAGAGTAGTTCACCTCTGCACATTTTTAAACTGACACAATCTGGTAATGGAAAGTCATGGCTTAGCGTGAGATGTCCAGGGCTACATCTGTGTGTGTGTGTGTGTGTTTAAGCAGAGTGAGTGTCGAGAACACAAGGAGTTCTCAAGGCATGGTGTCTCTGTTTAAGAAAATCAGTGTCGTAGCTCCGGTCGGTTTATTTATCCGGCATTTGGCCTCAGATAACACAGAGCAGGGTCAGCTGCAGCCCTATGGCTGCCTTGAGCTGTCTTCTCCCCTCCTCTTGCTCTGGACACACTCACTCTTTCCTAACCCCCCACCATACACACACACACACACACACACACACACACACTCAACCATATCACAACAACAAAAATAAAAAAACACAGACTCACAGCAGGTCAGACAAAAAAGAGGAGCAACTGAAGATTGATGATGCTTTAATGCTCATGAACTGTCTGACTCTTTCACTGACGTGTTCCCTCTCTTCTTCCCCTTCCTCTGTTTTCTTGTCGGGCAGGCGAGCGGATGCGTCAGACAGAGAACCGGGCAACGCGCTGCAAGGTGGAACGTCTGCAGCTGCTCATGCAGCAGAAGCGCCTGCGCCGGAAGGCCCGTCGGGACTCGCGCGCGCCCTACCAGTGGCTGCCCAACCGCAAAGCGGGCCGCAGCAACAGCAACAGCAGCATGTCCAGCGAGGGCTCCCTGGACCTGGACTTCGAGGACTCGGTGTGGAAACCGGACGTCAAGGCTGACATGAAGACGGAGTACGTCATGGCTTGAAGAAGGGCTTAAGATGGTGGAGGGGGCGGAAAGCTTGAGGAAAGGATGCGGAGGGTCGATGTGGACTTGAGGTGGCATGGAAACAATGAGGAGAGGAGGATGAAGAGAAGGGAAGAGCTGTTTTCTTCACCTCCACTTGTGTCTAAAGACTTATTTGGGCACTCAAGAGTTTTGATTTTATTGACTTCTGTTGGGACAAAAAAAAAACAAAAACAAATAAGTAAATGACATTTTGGACAAGAGGCAGGACATCTGTGTTTTTGAACATATAAACGCTGTCCTAGGAGGAGGAAGAAGCAGAAGAAAAAAAAACTGAGCATAGCAGACTTAGTGTATTTTCTTTTTTGTGTCTCCTTTTGTTTGTTTGATTGTTTTTCTAGCTTTCCAAGGAGAACTCTCTGGAAGGAGATTCACACTGCTAAACTGGACTCCCAGTGTACTGAATAGACAAAAAAAAAACAATGATGCAGGTCTCGACCTTGATCTTGTACACTCTTCAGAATGGGCATTTACAGTCTCCTGGTCACCAACCAGAGTTGTGTTATTTCTTAGAGGTTTTTTTTTTTTCTCTTTTTTTCATTTTTTTCAAAACGTATTTTTTCTAAGGAAATATGTAGCATTGTTCACAAAGCATTCAGGTTTTTTCATACAGTTGAAAGGTATTTTATTTGCACATATCTATGATTTAGTTTGGACGGCTGGCCGGAAGCATGGAATGCGTGGAACTAAGCCTCCTGTGGCCACAGCTTGTGAGGACAACAACGAACAGACACAAGGAAATGCATGTTTCTCTTTTAAAAACAAGTGGATCTCAAAAAGAAACCAAGTGACAGGTCATAAATAGGAACCATTTATAAGTAAAAAACAAATAAATAAATGAATAAATAAATAAAAGAGATAAAAGTCATGCCGAGGGTTGTAAAATCAATGCCTTTGAATATATATATAAAGAAAGAAAATTGTCTATTTTTGTTTCACTTTTTTATCTGCTGTTTTCAAAAAACAGTTTCCCAAAATTGCTTGGCTCAAGTCCTGGAAAAAATTGATTACTACAGTACTGTAATTTATGTTGAATCTAGATCACTTGTATCCATTCATTCATTTATTCATTCGAGAGATGATGGCCACAAGTATGTCTTTTTTCATACTGTTAAGTCACAACCTCTGTTAACCCTGGTAGAAGTTTTTTTGTTTTGTTTGTTCTTATTTTTAATCAGCTGACTAGAGTGGGTGTATGTGGTTTTTGTTTTGTTTGCGTGCATGTGGGTGTATGCATTTTTGTGGATGACCGAGTAAATGAACTCAAGTGTGGCCCAAAGTTTACTGTAGTTCATTATTTAGGCTCGCTTCAAATCACTTTCACTCTTCATTCGGAACCACCTCACTTGGTAAATGTGGATTTCAATATCATGCCATTTCTTGCCGCACACCATTGTTCTATTCTCAAAGAGATGATCTCTGGACTGCCAAATAAATACAGGAGTCATTTGCATTCATCATCATTGGGTGTACTGCAAAAAGAGCTGTGTGTGGAATGCATCTCGAAAGATGCGGCCAAATGTTCTTGCCAGTTCGTGTCCAGGCCTTAGATTCATGCGCTCTCCAATTTAATTGGGAGGAAAAAGTACACAACTATAAGTGACACAAAATTCCAAATTTTTTTCAAGTTTCACTTCTATAAATAGTGCCTCCACCCATAAATTCAAGAACATATCAAATTAGGCCTTTCACAAACTAGACATTATGCTGCTACACGGGCTTCTGTGTTGGGGGTGGGGTGGAGACTTTTCATTGCATGCAAGAAGAGTGAATTATCTCAGATCTTTTGTAGAATCGTCAGACCTGGGAGGGGGCGGGGGGAAGAAAAAAAAAAAGAAACGTGGTGCTGCGGAGGATATACACATGCATGACTGTGAAGAAAATGCTGAGCTGCTTTTGTTTGTAGGGTAGGAATTTATTGATTAGTGATGCCATGCAAATCTGTGTCATGCTCTTTCCATCACAAGCCAAATTGGAAAACTGGACACTCTGTGTGTGTATTTCTCACTTGCATCATTCCTGGATTGTGATGTTGAGCGGTCAACGGTACCTCTGAATATGGGCAGAAAAGACTTCTTTTTGTCAGCAAGTTCCACTTGTGAGATAACATTCAGCAAGGTGCATGTGAACAAACAGAGGGGGGTAGAATATATTGGACCAGCTTTATTTTTATGCTGTTGTGGAAACTCCATTCAAAATGAAAACAAAAAAAAAATGACGTGGAAAAGAAAACTAAACCAACTTTGCACTCAACAGAGTTTGCAGTTTGAGATTAGCTGGCTGGAAGTGAACCTCGTCTTTTGTTTAAGTGGCCTTATCTTTCGCTAAGTGAGTCGCATGGGACCTTTTGGGGATTGGGGTATGGTGTTGTGGGAGGAACGCGTTTGGGATGTCCTACACTCTCTCTTTCTCACTCTCTCCCTCTCTCTCTTTCTCTCTCCCTCATTCTGTTTCCTCTGTCTCGTTGTGTTTGTCAAACTTGTTTTCACAGAGGATGTGGGCACGACTCATTTCTGTTTCTAGGTGGTGGAGTCTGTATTATGTCAAGGCTTCTGTGCCTTAAAAAGTCTTGCCCTCACATTCGATCAGAAAACAGAAAAGCAAATTCTAAACGGCTGAACAAAGTATTTCCACCAGGTTTCACAGAAGCGGTTTCACACAAGGACTTGTACTATTGATATTGTGAGATCTGTGTCATACTTGGAATTGCTTCTTGGAGGCTTTTGCAGTTCTGTTGATGTGTTTTGTTTCTATCCCCCGTGGTCCAGCTAGCACCGAGCTGAGAAAGCTTCAAATTAACACAAAAAAGCAGGAGAAGTTGGCCGTAGCGCTATAGCAACAAAGTGCCCTAGCTCTGAACGGAGAGGTCCTCAGAGGACACAAGACTACATGCGCACTTCCCAGCTCCTTGGACAACAACAAACAACAACATTTTAAAACAATAACGACAAACAAAAACGTTTCAAAGGACAATTTCTCCCCGAAAAATTGTATTTAATTTTTTTTATCTATGTATGAAATATACTCTGTGTGTGCCTCATGTGTGTGCAAATGACAAAAGTTTTTAAAAAAGAACGGAAAAAGTTTGAGGTTTTTTGGGAGGGAGCGGGTGACTCTGGGCATGGGGGTGGGTGGGGCATATACAAAACAGTTTATTGGTGGATTTCTGATCACATCCTTTGAGTTGCCTGTTCTTTCTTGTAGCCAACAACGAAAAATAATATCAAGAGTCAGAATACAAAATACAATGTTTTAGCTATAGGCCACTGTAGCACATGTGTGACTGTATTAATTTATAAAAACCAAAATGGTAACTGTGAATCCTGTATTTCTTTGTGCATTTTTTTCTCCAGTGGGACAAAGTGAGGACATTGCATGAATATTGCAGTGTCCCATATTTTTTTGTTTGTTTTTGGTGAAATATTATGAAAATAATCAATTAAAAATGAACATTGAAAATATCTAAATATATTTTTTTCTTAAGCAATACATTTCAGTGTGACTTGTGATAGGACATTTTTCTTTTTTAGGTAATAAATTGAAAACAAAAACAATCCTGTTTCAGATTGTCTTCCTTTCTGTGCACAAGGCAATCAAAGCGTAAGGAAATGCCCATTAGAGGGCAAGTGTTTTTCCACAACCTGACACAACCATGCATTTTATTACACAATACTGAATGTGTACACACCTGTATTTCCAGGTGCCAAGTCATTATAGGTCAGGGAAAAATCCAGTTACTGTGCCAAGTCTGTATGAGGACATTATGTTGTGCATTAAGTGAAGCTTGAGGAATGCATTGAAATGATGACTATGGACATGATGACACAGAAGCACACACACACACACGTAGCATGGTACAGGGAGGAGAGCCATGTCTGGAGCCATATCAAAATGTACGCATCACTCCCGGACTGACAGGTAATTGGAATGATGATAGCATACTCAATTCTGCAATGTTGGCTGGAGGACCGGTGGTTCCCATAATGCCGTGTGACAGATGTGGACATTACTGAGCAGAGACACCAGTGGCCATTTCCCTCAGTGCAATCAGACATGGGTACCTTTTCGGTGCATCACGGCCAGACAATGTTCTTGTCTGATACGTCCGTAGGAGCCAAAAATGAGAATTGCCAGACGGACTGGAAATTACAGTTGGTTAGTCACTTCAGCAAGTCTTTTTTTTAACAGATGGGGTTTTGTATTCTAGCTGGACATTTATGGCACGGTAATATTAGGAAGTGGCAAAACTGACACACTCAGAGTTCCTGGTCACAAGGGGTGAAAGGTTTTTGTGTGCATCAGTAGTTGGTGGTTAAAACAGTCACCATGTAGGTTCTACGTCTTTCA
Organism: Limnothrissa miodon; assembly: GCA_017657215.1. Classification (NCBI taxonomy): domain Eukaryota; kingdom Metazoa; phylum Chordata; class Actinopteri; order Clupeiformes; family Clupeidae; genus Limnothrissa; species Limnothrissa miodon. The sequence continues at coordinate 1,052,476 of JAGFZM010001940.1, forward strand.
CTGACCCTAAAGAAAATAAGCTGCTGGGTGGGGGCACAGCATGGAGTACTTTTTCTCCTTTACACTAAATTGTGTTGTCATTTTGGAACTGATTCAAAAAGCTGCTTTACCAGCCAGTGTAAATCAGTGTAAAACACATTTTCTTAAATGTGAAACTGGCTCGGGTTCTGTATTTTTATATTCATTCTCATCTGAGGGACGGGAGGCTCCTCCAGACCTACATTCTGTTAGAAATATGTGCCTGTAAATAACTGCAGCTCCGGAGGATCTGATCTGTCACGCACACACACATACTCACACACACACACACACACATACACACACACACACATATATATAGACACAAACACACATACATACACACACACACACAAAGGCAGGCACATGTATGCACATACAGACAGATCGGAGATAAAGGAGGCAGACTAGTTGGTAGGCAAGTCGAAGTGTATGTGGGCACATGCAAGCACACACACACACATACACACCTTTTGAAGCACACACTCAGTGAAAAGATTTGGATATGTGTGCTGTGTAGCAAGCTGTGCTGCCACAGACTGCCAAAGAATCCTAGGCTGAAAAGACAGCCACTGTAGAAGAAAGAGAGAGAGAGAGAGAAAGAAAGAGGGGGGGGGGGTGTTGCCTTCAATAATTAAAAGGGATGTTGCTGTCATTAGGTAGAATTTTTATTGAATCTGTTCCAAAAAAAAACATTTCCTTTTTTTTTCTTCACACAGCCGCTGTGTGTGAACACTGGGCAAGTGTGTCTGATGCAATGCACTACTAAAGTCACATCATGCTGGTGAGATTTCTCAGTTGACACAGCAAATGCATGCCTGAGGCGTCTGGAAAATAGAGCTTTTTACTGTAAGTACTGTACAGCCCTCCTCCCTCTGTCCACACACACACACACTAAAACCCGAGCTGCTATTTCTGCTAATGCTGCTGGTGATGTCTTCTCTCTGGCCAGGACCGGCATCTTAACCTTTTCAGCTGCTCGCATCACGTTTCCAGTACTACTCTGACTCCAGTGAAATGGCTTTCTCAGAAGTGGCAGGCAACTGTACACACACACACACACACACACATGTAAGGCCAGATACCCACAGTCAGCGGAGTGACGAGCAGGCATATGACACTTTGCACTATTAAAGTGATCTAAAGTCATCTAAAGTCATCTAAAGCGAAACTAAGGGGACGGGAACTGAGCTAGGCCGTTTGTCTTTGCAGGGCGCTTCGTTCCACGCGCACACACACACACACACACACAGTAAGTGTTGTCTGGTGGTGGGAGGCCAGGTCACTCCCTTCAGTACGAGAGTTTCTGTCTTCGCACGCAAAACAAAACCATGTCTTAGTCAAAACCAAGTTTTAGTCGTGTGTGAGCAAGAAAGAAAGAAAAGTTTGCACATGCAGTGAGAGGATGTGCAGCCGGCATTTATGCTGAATTGTGCAAGCGTGGTCATATTTGTAGAAGAGGGAAGGTAGCGGACAGAAAGGCATTTTGCTGTTAGTTCTCAGCAGGGTTCTTCGAAATGTCATTAAGGGAAGAAATGAAACTTTTTCTTTGAGGGGGGAAACTGCTGATGGGCTTATGAAAGCTGTGAACTGCTGCTTTTGTGAGTTCACAAGACTGTCCTAGCCATGTGAGTGTGTGTGTCTATTTCCTTTGCCATGTCCATTTTTTGTTGTTGTTTGTACTCCTGCACAGTTGAAAGAGAAGAATGGCGATCTGTTTAAAGTATCACGTGGCCAGCTATTTATACAGCTGTGAGCCAAATGAACCTTTTTCTTTCTCCCTCTCTCTCTCTCTCTCTCTCTCTCTTTAGTCCTACACCTCTGTCGCCCGTACATTGTGCTGGACAGTCTGGTGTGAGTGGCGTTCCATGCTGGGGCAGCTGTCCGTTTACATCAGCTCAATGCTGACCTCCGACACTGACCTTCTGGGAACACCCTGAGAACCAAGTGGACAGACCCCCCACCCTCCACCCCTACTGCCCCCCATGCACGCCTGTGAAAGCAGACAAGGAGTCAAGCAGGCAGGCAGAGACGCAAGAATGCAGCCAAACATGGGACTAATTGAAACTGGGCTGCACCACTCTACTGTACGTACTATGAATGTTCAGTGTTCAACATAACTGCTGTTTGGATGGTTAAGGCTTTTGGGCAGAAACGGCCATACAAAAAATCAAATTCATGTGTCAATCAGTTTAGCATAGTGACTCCAAGTGTGTCTTTTTGCTAAACAAAAGTGTTTTGTTTGGGTGGGGTTTCCTTGGGGCAGTGTGTTCTGTGTTCGACAAGGAATGAGGGAACAAAAATGCACTCAAAAATTACAGACGTCGGTGTGCAGACCTTTAGAGGCGAAGTGCATGTTGTTCTCTGTAACACAAGGACGTGTTCCGTTTGCCTGCATGCGTGGTCGTGGAGTACCTGTGGCTGTACGTCGTGACACATTGTGGTCACCAACCTGCTCGAGCTGGCCCAGGCCTTCATTCCCACCCTCCTGTGGACTCATGGTCTTTCTAGTAAAAACCAAAAAGCTCTTATGAATTTGCTTAACCAGTGACCTTTTACAAGTGTGCTTGACGTATTCAGGTCTTGCCCCTCGCTCCCCACGCAAGCACCGTCGCTACATGTAGATGACTGGCCCTGAGCCCTGCAAACAATGGCCTAGAAACTAAGAGCAAGCAATGTGTGTATGTGTGTGTGTGTGTGTGTGTGTGTGTGTGTGTGTGTGTGTGCGTCTTTGTGTGGGGAGCCTCCTCGACCCTCTTACTGGTCATGACCACAAGCCTTATTTCAAAAAGTCTACACCGACAACTTCACAGTAGCCTGCTGAATACACAGATTCATGCACCCTCATACATATGAAGGCACACCTGTCAGCATACAGACACATTAAGACATTATACCTATGTGAAACTCACTCATGTACATGCACACACATACACAGGCAGACAGACACACAGTTAGAAAAACATACTCCTAGACCAGGCACAGCTACACCGAATGAGTCATAAAAATACTGTACTATACATCTTGAATTTCCCCTTGGAGAACAATAAAGTATCTATCTATCAATCTATCTATGTACTCGTATTCTCACACATGCACTTTAGCTTACTGCCTGTTTTTTGTGGTTCATCTGCAGTTGATTGCAAGCATGTTTCTCAGATAACCGATACGTGTTAAAAGAGGTAAGAAATACCAGCGGATAACTTTGCTCCCTGTGTCTCGTATCAAGTGCTGGATGCTCAGAGAATGGGCAGAGCAGTGCTCCTTAGCCGCCTTGTCTTTCCCAGAATCCCCTCTCTCGCCTCCCGCCCGTCTGCTTCCAGAACTCACGGCATGTCCTTACTGGCGGGGGGAGACAGCTGAGGCCACTGATACACTCCCGCACTGGGCGAAATGTGAGGGAGGTGGCAGCATGCCGGCACACAGATGGATAGAAAGCGAGCGTGTGTGTGTGTGTGTGTGTGTGTGTGTGATTGTGTGAATGTCTGCCCTTCCTTGAGCTTTCATACGCCAAAGAAGGCCTATTACACTTTCGCACGAATGTGCTAAACTGTCTGCAGAAAGAGGAGCTGAATAAAAGTATTTATTACTCTCTTAAAAGCTATTCCTTCTCCAAACTGTTTAGAAGAGAAACCCGTAAGAAGTCCAGTAAACATCAGTTGCTACAATATTATTGTCAATACAATTTTTATTTGGTCTTTATTCCATCTGTACAAATAGTGTCTAGAGATTGTTTAAATCATAATAAAAGACTTCCATATTCTAAAGGAAAGCAGTAAATCAAAATGGTGTGTGTGTGAGTGTGTGTGTGTATGTGTGTGTGCACAGCAGTGTTCACTGTGTCTCCTACAAGTCACATTGTGGTGACAGGATCGCTTCTGCACAAAGGTTTGTCTCAATGGAAAATTTGATGGGCCCACGCACAGCCAACCCCTGGCCTGCAGAGGCACCGTGATCTTTGTGCACAAACCACAGCGCCAGAGCAAAAATACACATGCAGGCATGTAATGACACAATCCCTGTCTACACGACAGGAGACAGGATCCCTCGGCCAAAGGGAAAAGCATTTGCAGAACACACATTCACACACACACACACACATACACAACCCAAACCCTATATATATATATATATATATATATATATATATATATATATATATATATATATTTACACATTTTTTAGACACATGCACAATAATATTGCGACCATTGCTGTTGCTGCATTGTGTAAAACGATACAGGCTATGTATGCATGAGTGTAACTTCTGAACCAAGTGTATGTCAAGAGCCCCTGTATGTATGCAAATAACCCAGATAGCAAGTGAACAGAGGCAGATGAGTAAACAGTATGAGAGAAATGATATGTGTCTCTATGAAACTTCTGGTCTCTTCCCAAGAATGCAATTTAGCATATTGTGTGTGCACAGCGTGGTCCTCTCCACGTCCTAAAGCGAGCCTGTTCTGCAGTGGGAAAACCCTCTTGCTCGCTCTCGGCGTTCGAGAGCCCTTTTATGGCATTGTAAACATATCTCTGTAACCCCCACCAAACTGCACAAAAATGAATGAATACAGGAAGCCGTACTCTGACAGGAAGTGGGGACGGCTGCTATGGTAACAAACTGAAACCATAAACCCTGGTTTAGGCAGTGCAAGCCTCTCTCTCTCTCTCTCTCTCTTTCTCGCTCTCTCTCTTTCTCTGTCTCTTGACGTCATTTCGAGTACAGAGAGAGAAGAGATAGGGAGGGAAGGACCAGCTGCTGAGAGCACATAAAATAAACACAGTGCAGGGTGAACTTTCAAAATGCTTTGCAGGGAAATATAAGAGCGTGGCCAAATGTTTTCTGAGCATAGTCTTCTAAGAAAATCTTTTTCTTGGCAAGGCCCATCTATCAAGTTTCAGTGCCACAGTATTTGCGTCTCTAGCGTCTGAAAAGCTAGCAAACATTGAGCAATAGCGCATGCCAGCCTGGGAAACTGCCTTTGCTCTAAAACAGCCCTTGAGTGAAACCGAGCTGTGACAGCTGACGAGTCGATATTTGTCCACATTGTGAAACACTTTTTTTTTTTTTTTTTTTTTTTTACCTTTTTTTAAATCAGCAAGGGATATCATCTAGGGAAATAATCAGTGCCATTAGTTGCAAAATAAGGAAGTGTATTATAAATCAATATGAATGATGGTGGAGAATTTCGCTGTAGAGAAAACAGGTAGAAAAATCAAGACCTGTTCCTGTAACTGTACTGTAAGGAAATATCACTTCATTTGTGAGTATGCACATGAACACTGCTAAGATGTTTAAAACACACAACATATTAAGGAAAGGAACAGCAAGAGGAGGCTATACTATGACACATCATTGATTCAAAACCACACATCTAGTATGTTTCCACAGAGGTGGGTTAAAATCTCTCTTTTTGTGAAACACTGTGCATTCCACTCACTTGGCTGTTTGTTCTTTGGCTGTGACTGATGTGCAGCAGATTGTCAATAACCAGCGCTGTGCTGTTGATTATTAGCTAATTATTAGCCAGCCAATCTGCACCGCAGTGGCCCGGGTGACTCAACAGAACACGTCACACACAGACCCACAGAGGCTGGCTGGTGTGTGGGTGTGTAAGGACATGGTTTAATCGGTCAAACTGGGCATGGGGTCGAGGTAACCATGGGGGCCAGCGGGGGAGGGTGTGTGTGTGTGTGTGTGTTTTTTTTTTTTTTTTGGGGGGGGGGGGGGGGGTGGTCGTAGCCAGAAGAAAAGGCCAGAGCTGGACTGAAAACACTCAAGATGACCTACTTCTGAAAGAAACTTCAACTACAATGTGTGTGTGTCAGTCTGTGTGTGTGTGTCTGTGTCTGTGTGTGTGTGTGTGTGATCTGTACCTCAGCTTGTGTTTCTGCCCCCCTCTCCTCCTCCAGGCTTCCCCTGTACGTCTGCTTCTCCACTTCCACCCACAGAAGGCCAAACAAGCGTCCCGGCCTTCCCCTTCACACACTTCATGAAAGACTGTGGACAGGTGCAGAGAGGGACACAAGCTCTCCCCTGTCCACCACGCCAAAGCACACCCCGCCAGACGCTCCCTGTGCGACCTCCCACCCCGCCAAATGGCTCGGCCAGTGACACCGTCCACACAATTCTCGGCATGGTCTGGCCATAAACACACATCTCCTCCAACTAAATAATTTCACGTGTTCTTTGGCTACAAGATGTTTCATACTCATAAATGTTTATTACAGGTTATATAAATGTTTGAGTCTGCTTGTCAAACACGGAGTAGTTTTCAACCCTCACTCTCTCTCTGCGGCCAGTCACTCACTCCTTGCCTTGTGTCAAGTGTAAGCTTTCAGGAGGCCGACCTTTTTAAACCGTACACCACAAACGCTATTTAGACTTTCAGTTCAACACTGAGAGTCAAATGTGAGATCCAAATGTCAGCTCTGTTTGTTTGAATTGGCTTTTGTGTTGTTGATTAAGGGCCCTGGAATATTGTGCTCATAACAATAATGAAGATAGCATTGGGAGCGGGTGTGAGGATCAATAGGGATTTTAGTGACAGGGGCAGGTGCAAAACTGCACAGAGGTCCTTTGGATGTATAGATGTGTATGATTCCAGCTGACGGATGAGGTGCCAGACCCTATGCTAGGGGCCCAAGGGAATCACAGAGTATTGGCGCACTCGGCAGCCAAGCTTTCTGCTCAATCGATCCCTGGCATTAATTAGATCAAATATGCTCAAATAAAATGTGCCCTTAACCTCTACAGCCCAAGTGAAGCAAAGAGCAGAACCAGTCCAGACACTACTGCCTTTTTATCTTACACAAAAACCTGACACAGTTTTGTGTTTTTTTTTCTCTCCCTCAATCTCGCTGCTGACCGCAAAAGGCCTCTCAGACAGAGGCACACTTAGTTATCAAATGACTGAGGAAAAATGTCTACAATAACAAAATGAGAGAGAGAGACAAAAAAACACTCTCACTGCAAAAAGTACCCCAGTAGAAAACAAAAGTCGAAACCAGCACTGTACGTTTTTGTTCTGTATCAAAACGTGTTTTTTAAGGACATTTCTGAGAAGCAGCCCTGCATAAACTAACACAGAACTATAGGTGAAAGTGGGTAGAAGTGTTATCTCAGCTGAGAGGCCAACTCTTCAGATTAACGACAAAAACAGCCCAGGATCCAAGATGCATTGTCAAAAAAAAAAAAGCATACTGTGATGCTTAAGGGACGTACTATATCGATGATAACTGGCAAGATTCTATTTCTATTTGAATTCAAATATATTTAAATATTTAAATTGGAATGTATCATACTAATAATACAAGAAAAGTGTATTGCAAATACAGGTAAGTCTTGAATTTCCTCTGGGAAGATGAATGAAGTATAATTTAATCTAATCTAAGTAAGTAAAAGCAACACGCTGTAGGAGGCCTAGAATAAAATCAAAAACGACATTAATATCAGAGTTAACGCTATGTTCATTCTCTTCCCTTACTGCATCAACACTCCACTGTTCTTTTGTGATAAGAGCTCTGAGTATCAGACACATTTGCAAGAAAGAGGAGGAAAGCGTCTGCCTGTGTCCCAAGGAATGAGGCAACGCCTAGATATAAGTGTTGATGCTGGTGTGTGGAGTGTGTGTGTGTGTGTGTATTGGGTGGGGTGGGGGCTAGCTGAAACCTCTAGAAGGTAATGATAGGGGAGTCGGCATGATCACCCTGACTGGACGTGATTAAGAAGGACTGCAGCACCCCTGCCTGCCATCTCCCCAACCCCCCTTCAGTCCCCCCAGCCTCCCTCCCCCCCTTCATTACGGTCTCCGGGCAAACAATGCCCCCTCTCAGCCCTTCCATGCTAATCAGGAGGATTTACTCTGCAGCCGTCCACAAATCGTCAGGCGTCTCACTCCCCCTTCGGGTCGATCTAGGTCGAATTCAATTTGTACGATATTATGTATTGATCTGGATGCGTTGGCCTCCATCAGTCTGGGCAATCCTTGACCCGATTGTGCTATTCTCTTGATCACAAGAGGCCGCAGTCCTTTAGTTTGTACTCCGGGCAAATAGGCCACGATCAAAAGCTCCAATGACAGTGAATCAGAACTGCTCCCTGCTTTGTTCAGACGAACAAAAAACATGAGATCTTGCAGGGTTTTTTTTTTTTAGTATTTTTTTTTAGGTTTTGTTTTACTGCCTTGAAAAAAGGCATTCGCACTCAACTAAAGCAGAAAAACATGTTTTGCAGCTGAAAGGACTGACCTTATTACAATTTCATTGATTAATGCATTTTTATGATGGAGTTGGAGATAGGCAGACCTCCCACACTAACATTTGAGTATCACAGAATGCCATTTAGCCAGCCAGCAGGTCCTAAATCTGCTCAATCAATAGTTTCCCCCCAAGGCTCTCTGTCGTATGGGCAAGTAAATAATTCAAATTAGATAGTTAGACCCTTTGAAATGTAAAATGGGAATTTTTTCTCATTGTGAATTAGTTTCACTATTTACAGTCTGACCATTTATCGCCGCCTCCAGCTACAGGAAGGGCTCCATAAATCCAAAGGTGGAATCAATTAAACGCTGACAGGATAAATTGAGATTTGCAGTTGTTTTATTACGCTCCCCCATTACATTAACATTAAATATTCAGCCGCTCCAAATCAAACTGCAGTGAAGTGCTTGTGCCACCAAAGACTCTAATGCCTCGTCTGGTATAGACAGACTTTCTGAAAACAAACTTTTATTTATTTGTTTGTTTGTTTGTTTGTTTGTTTGTTTGTTTTAACCCATTTCGGAGCTCAATAGGAGTCTGAAATGAAAAGTGCCCAGTTCATAGAGTTCAGGATGCCATAGACAGAGTGTATTCAGAGTGAATTCAAATAAGCACACAAAGTCTCGCACATTACAATGACCCGACAAAATCAGGTCCCCCCGTTGGTCAATCCACACAAATCCGTGGCCATTTGAATACAAAATGGCAGGAGAGGGATCCTACAATATCCAATGCATCATCATGTCAGGGCACCCTGGTGCACAAACAATAAACCCAGATGTTTAAAGCACACATGATTCCTATGTTCAAAGTCCTGGTGGAGGACAGGAAAAAGGGTTGTGGTCGGGGCGGCACAGTGCAGCGTGGCACGCCACGGCAGCCAGACAGGCCCTGCTGAGTCACCGGCCCAGACCTGGGGGCTAAAGGGATCCCTTTGGAGAGGCTCCCATTGTGAAAATTTCCATGCTTATCTTAATGGCGGCAGCACCAGCAGTGGCGGCGGTGCCTGTGCCGAGGTGGGATTCCCTGGGTCTGCCCTCCACTTCCTCACTCGGCTGGGAGCCACGGGCCACCTGGCAGAGACAGGAAACACACTCGCAGTAAACCGGCACTCCTGCTTTCTGACTCATGCACCCCTACCGTTTGGCCTCTTTTTACATACTCTATGTATTTGTGTGTGTATGTATGCATTCTCTTTTTGTGTGTGTGTGAGTGTGTGTGTGTGCGTGTCATCATAAGGTTAAGAGGAGTTTTATCTTGCTATTGACCATTCATGATTGTTTTGGTTTTTCCACTTCCACCTTTTTTATGGCCTCTCCGTTACTGTACTCTGTTAGTGCTTCACCTGTGCTTTTCTTGAAGGTCTGGAGTGACAGAATGGATTTTACTTCCTTCCTCCCTCGCTTGTTGTGTATAACCCCTGTGTGCTATGGTAAATGTCAGGAATTGCTGCAGAGGCCTGGCCTGCCTTCGCAAGCTATGCTAACATAAACCAGACACAACATGGTTGGGGGAGGGGGTGGAGGAGGGGAAGGAATAATAGCCACTGCTGGGGATGCTGCCGGGTGTATGAGGGGCTGGTGGGCAGCTGAACTTTGACCCTTTTCCTTATTGTTTTAAAGAGGCATCACCTCCCCTATTCAAGATGGATGGGATTTTAAGCTCATTACGCTCGGGCCAGAAGTGGTTAATCTTGGTTTGTGTGGGTAATCTGGCCCACTTTGTTTACAGAGCAAGGGGACAGGGGTGCCAAACACAAGTCTGCGTTTGTTGTACTTTATGATTAACCAAACATAGTCACCGGCCTGAGCTGTGACATGGCGACATGCTGTACTTTTCCAGAACGGCCGGTCTGTTTGACTAGTTGCTGCTGCTGCCGAAACAAAGAACAATTAAGACTGATATCTGCTGAGAAAAAGGACGGATAAAAATACACAGTGCTTCAGACGAGTCAGTCAGACGGCAGACATGCCCATTGTGATACTCAGGACTTCACAATTACTTCTTGGACTTAATGATAATCCACCTACAGCCAAGAGGCAACGGCTACAGGGCTAGTGATCTCATAGCTGAGACATTATTGGATCATTATTCAATGACACACAGTGTTTAATGCCAGAAGTTGTTAAACAAATATGGGATGAAAAAGGCTGACTGGTCTCCAAAGTAACCTGCTGTGAGGTGAACCGGGCCCCCAGCCCCACCTGGCATTAGAGACACATGAGTCTGGCCCAGATCTGGCCTGGGCTCATAACAGATTCGGGCCAGGACAATTTCAGGAGTGGGGGTCTGTTTTATGTGGGTCTGTCTGTGTCTTACCCCACCTCGTGCCCCCTGTTGAGACAGTACATGTAGTGACAACTGTCCGGCTCTTCCCCTCTCCTCCCCCCACCCAAAGCTCAAACCCTTTCCCAGCCCACGGCAGCCAAGCCCACGCCACTCGGTAGCTTGCCCCGAGTCATTCAGATGTCACCTGCACCTTTTGCCCCCTATCAGACGGAGCTCATTGATCCTTGCTGATTGATCCTGGATCGCGTCCATCTGTTCGACGCCTGTGTCCACAACAAACAGGGTGGAGAGGGAGAGACAGAGAAAGAGGGAGGGAGGGAGAGAAAGAGAGTGTGTGGGGGATAGAGAGAAGTAGACAGAGGGAGGGAGAGAGATAGGGGAAGGGTTGTCTGGCATGGACAGCTGGGCCTGATAACTAATCTGCTTCTGTGGGCTTTTTGTAAAACATGAACTGGGCAACCAGATACCAAATTAATAAATAAACAATTATACAACACAGGGCCTCCTGTTCGCGTCGAAACAAAAAGACATTTGGGGTGGGGGGGTGGGGGGGTCCAAGTGCTGAGAAGCCTTCAAGCCATGGAAATGGCACACTTTAGACAAACAGCGGTAATCTCACATCCCTGGTGTCGTCTATTGATCCGAGACCTGGGTTTGATCCGCTATTGTGTGGCTGAGAGGTGGTTTGTGTCTCACGGTTTGTTTTTTTTTTTTTTTGAAGAGCATAAGGTGATTCAAGGGGTGGTCTTAATCATGGATTCCCATCCCATTCAAACCTGAAACCTCAAGCACACACACACACACACACACACACACTGTATTTATCCACGTGTCGACCCCCGTACACTCTGTGTCTGGAGGGTGGGGGATTGGGGCTCCAGGTTGTTGTGGAAGAGGCTTTATTGTATGTCAGTGGGGTGATGTATGGCCGGGCAGATGCGGTGGGAGGGACGGGTGAAGGAGATCGCCAGGGGGGATAGAGGTGAGCTTCTAGGAATGGTTGGCCTGGAGTGTGTGCATCTGCGCGTGTATGTGTGTGTGTGTGTGTGTATACTGTGTGTGTATAGGTGTGGGTTTGAGTGCCTGTACATGTGTGTTTGTGTGGGTGTTTGTGTTCATGAGTGTGTGTGTGTGTGTATATGTGTGGGTTTGAATATCTGTACATTTGTGTTTGTGTGGGTGTTTGTGTGCATGAGTGTGTGTGTGTATATGTGTGGGTTTGTTTGCCTGGGCATTGTGTGTTTATACAGTGTGTCTACAAGTGTGGGTTTGTGTGTGTGTGCGACTGTGTGTATACAGTTTGTGTATATGTGTGGTTTCTTTAGCGAGTGTGCATATGTGTGTGTATGTGTACATGTGTGGATTTGTATGCCTGGGCTTGTGTGTTTGTGCGTATGTGTGTGTACAGTGTGTGCATACAGTACATGCACATGTGTGGCTTTGTGCGTCTGTGCACATGTGTGTGGGTGTTTGTGTACGTGAGTGTGTGCATGTGTGTGTGTGTGTGTGCGCGCGCAGGCATGCTAGCAATGTGATGATTATCAGAGGGAGAAGACACAGAGGCCGTCTGTTTGGCTTCAGGCTCCACCCAGGCCAGGGGCACGGGGTTGGCTCCCAGAACAGGTGTGCAGACAGGTGAGGTGAGGGAGCAAGGGAGGGAGGGAGAACCAACAGGGCAGGGTGGAGAATGTCAAGGCAAGGAAAACTACCAGTGAAGCGAGCACAAAGAGAGAGAGAGAGAGAGAGAGAAAGAAAAAGAGAGAGAGAAGAGGGGAGAAAGAAAGAAGAGGATGTGGGTGTCCTGACAACCCCTATGTGTGTGTTGCTGGTTCTGGACCAGGACATCAGAGAGAAGGTGTGCAGGTGTGTGTGTGTGTGTGTATGTGGGGAGCAGTGTGTGGGTGTAGCATGTGGGTGCACTGTCAACATGCCGGCGGGTTGACCCCTCAATCAGCTGAGAGAGCGGAAGTGCCTGTTGTTCAGAAGAGAGACTATTTTGACTTTAGATGTCCTTGTGGACAACCAGCACCATATTTTTCCATTGAAGTACGTGCAGGGCTTTATGGAAATCAGGCCATACGTAAAGCAATTTGATCAGCCTCCAAATGAACCTCATGACACAGCCCGTCATCTGACCTGACTGTTTTCGATTCATTTCATCTTATTCCGGCAGCTCAACCTCATAGCTCTTTTATACACCTTTAATAAACCATTTCCTCCCTCCTCTCTCTCTCTCTCTCTCTCTCTCTCTCTCACACACACACACACATATACACACACAGATACACACACACATTACTTGTTATCCAGAATTCTAAACTACTTGCCAGTCAAACACATCCCACATCCTTTTTTTAATAAATTCTAACAATAGGTGCCTGCTCCCTTGCCTGCTTGCTTACGCGCCCACTCCCTCTGACAGGCTTTGAGGGGGTTCCTGCGTGTTGCACTTCTATTAGTGGCTCAGACTGACCTTTGCCGACAGCAGAGTCGTGGGTGTGTGTGTGTGTGTGCTTGTGTGTGTGTGTGTTTGGGGGGTGTTGAACACGGCAGCAGAAGGGGAAGTGGCTGGGATGGGCCTGAGTGCCGTCCTTCTGTGCTGCAAAGTGACCGCTGAATCGTTAAACCAGAAGACCAAATAGCCATTTTTGCTCCTCTTGTGTCCATGATTCAGATGTGTTGCCTTTCACATGGAAGTGACACTACAGGCATTAAAATATCTAATCCTTTGGTAAAAATGTCTTTGGTTGCTCTCTTTGTGTGTGTGTGACGAGTGCTGTTCCTGTGTGTGCGTGTGTGCGTTTTAAAGAGACAGTGTGAGAGAGTGAGTGTGTACGTGTGTGTTTGTATGTGTGTTCAGTATAAATGGAGGAGTGTCAAACAAAAGCAACAAAACAAGGTTTATATACGGTTGAATGGGCTTTCATTATAAGGCCGCTAGATCTAGATGGAGTCTGAACAAGCACCTTCACCGCAGGGACCTGTTCGCTACTGTGGCTGGCCTCCTTGAAATGAAGATGGATATCAGGAGATGACCGACAGAATCAAATGGGAATAAGCAGGGAAATGTCATTAATTCTTAATCCTCTCTCAGTGGGTTGTGTGTGTGTGTGTGTATGTGTGTGGCAGAAGGTGTGGATCAGTGTCAGTGCAGGGGGGGGGGGCGTACAGGGGGCGCATGTGTGTCAGTGTGTATATATGGATGAATGTGTTCGTGTGAATGGATTTTCTTCATGCACTTATGTGTGTATTTATGGTGCATGTGTGTTGCATTTGTGAGAGGCGTGTGTGTATGTGTGTATGTTTGTAAGCCTGCTCTTGTTGAAATGTTTTGGGATGTGCGTGTGTATGTCTGTATGTAATGGCAATCTATGTCCATGTGTATGTATGAGCATTAAGCATGAATGTAGCGTGTGCATTATGTATACATGGAGTGTTTTTTGAGACGAGGGCCATGGCGTGGCGGCTTGTTTTTTGGGTAGTGCAAGCCGAGAACCCTGACGAATGATAAGATTCCATCAGGATAAAGGTAACAGTGAATTATTTACATACTTACCATGCATGCCTGTCCGCCTGTTTGCCTCGACTTCACGGAGCCACAAACGCCGATCACTCCGATGGACCGAAGCAGCCCTGCCTTCCAGCATGTGAGCCAAGCCTTTGAATTAACAAGACAGTCAGGGTAGTGTAGCCAACGGGTGGGGGGCCCGAGGTCGGGTGTGAGGGTGTGGGCCGCCAGATCTGTTATGTCTGGGGTCCTCAAGTGTTTACCGGAAGGCAGGAATAAAATGTTCTACTGGCTTTGTGTCTTACTGTATTCTTCTATGTGCGTCATCGTTTTTTGTCCTCTGCAATGTCTTTGTAAAATATGTGTAGAGCAGAGGTGTCCAAATGGCATCACGTTTATTCCGACAGACCAGTTGCTTAATACAGCGCAAATGAGATCTGGCGCCGAGCGTTCTTTAATAGGAGGTTGAGATGCAAGGTCAGGCAGAAGTGAAGTGTAGTTTTTCACCACCCTGACCTCATTATCTGGAGCTTCTCATACAGATCAACTGCATATTCATCAGACTCTTGCAATCAGCTCTGTTTGGAGGTTCGACATGCAAACATTTACATGCCTCCTGACCATTCAAGGAGACAGTGTGCTTCTTGTTTGGACCTAAACGTCTGAATGTTTGCTGGCGGGATTTAAACAATCAGCCGTGTTCATTTTTATTATTTTCTTCCACATGCATTACAAATAAAGAGCTTAATGTGGAACAGTTCTTTTAAGAGACAGAGAGCATTTTTCTAAATTATGACAAATGTGTATGTTTATTCTAGCACACTTCAAGCAAACTCCACAAATTGTTTTTTGACTGCGCTGATGTTTACATGTGGACAATCTGTCCATTTGATTGAAAAATTATGTGCCGATTATTCCAGGGAGTTCAAATTAGATTTCTTTTAGAACAGACACTAAGCCTATGCAGCAAAAGCCAGATTTAAAAAAAAAAAAAAAAAGCCCCTGAGTAAGTGTGTGTGTGCTTGTGTGTGGGTGGGTTTGCTAGACCCTGCCATCAATTTCTCCACACCCTCCCAGCTAGTCATCAAATTAGGGATGCATTTTTCTTCGACGGATCCCTGAAGGAAGAGTTTTAAGTCCTTGGCGTTGTGGATTCGTGAGCGAAGACCAACAAGTCGACGCAGCGCTTAATATTTCAGCGTTAATCATGCAGTCCTGTCAGGGGTGATCAGGGGCCGAGGACATCTGCCATCCGCGAGAACCTGATAGCTTGACCCTCGTCATTTAGCATTAACGAGAGGTGTTGCTAGGTTTCGCCCGTGGGTTAATTACCATATTAATTAGCCTCCTCCTTGGCCGGTCACACACCAGGCTAGAATGTCAACGTGGCAACGTTCAGGGCGGTGAGAGGACACACAATTAGAGCAAATAATTGTTGTTTGAAAATATCTCTCCCTCATTTTCCGCCCCCACTTCTTCCCGTGTCATCTGTTGTCCCCTCGCCTCCCTCTGTCTCTCTAGATGACTCACCCCTGATTTTCCACACCTTATCAAATGTTTGGTCACGGTGCCTGTCTTGCAGAGGAAGTTGCCTGCCAACCACCCTCCCCCCTTTCCTCTCGACCCCCTCAGACCCACACACCCAAACAAGACCCAGCAGGCTGTGTGTTTGCAGAGAACTAGAAGTTGCAACATTTCATTTGGACTATTTTCAAACCCACAGTGCTGAATGGCGACCTTGCCTCTCCTCTGCTTCCTTCTCCCTCCCTCTCCTCTGCTCTCCTTGCTTTATCTGAAATGATATAAGCATTCAAAGAGGCTTTAGAGAGGGAGGGAAAGAGAGTCACAAATCCTGAACTATGGCATCAGCAGTGCTCACACGGGCGACTCAGAGACGACTTATCTGTGAGTACCCAGCAGCCTTGGCTGCGTGCAGAGCCCCAGTAAGACGAGGCACTTGGGTCGCGGGGCATCTCTCGGGAATCATGAGGCTGGAACCGGGGGGCTTGCAGGTATGGAAGACTGCACTGCAATATATTTCCCAATTTCTAGGCAAGACCGTCTACAGCTCTTACCTGGTCCCTGAGGTACGTATTCCTAAAAGGCAGCTGATTCTAGGCCTGATATGGCTTGAAGTTTTGTAGATAGACCCACATCAGAACATTGGGGCACATTGAGTAGGCTCTAGGCCAGGATGGGGCTCAGGGCTAAGAAATTATACAAGCAGACACACACACACAGACAGACAGACAGACAGACAGAAAGAGACACAGAAACAGACTAAGCCTTTCACTAAATGATTTGCTATAAAGGTTCATGGCTCACCCCAAGCAGTGGATAGCTGCACCAACACAAACAGCAATTTAATGTGATACATGGGCGAGGCCTAACCCTCCTTGTTAGCCAGCTTTTCTTATGAATACAAGGTGTCACTTTGCTCTGAAGATGAGGGGGAAGGTGCCGCAAGCTTTCCGTGCCCTTATGGTTAATCCCTAATCCCTTTTTACCAGCAGCCATGTTCAGCTACTGGCAACCTTTTGGCGTTCCCTTCTTTGTCTGCTGTACTATGTGCCTACAACACTGTCCCTACATGTAGCCATGGAAGAGTTTCCTGCAGCCACTCCTAACCACAGGGTGTGTTGTCTGAGCAACGCCGCTGATTTCACTGAAGAGACACGTGTGTGGAACACTCTGAATGATAGTAAAGCTTGACTCGAAAGGTGCAACTAGACATCTTCGTTTTCTTTTTTTCTTTCGATCCCCAATACCATAACTTGATCTGTCTCTTTCTCCTTCTCTCTAATTCTTTCTCATCCCTTTCTCTCTCTCTCTCTCTCCCTCTTTTTCAATGCCCCAGGTGGATTTAGTCATTCATAATCGGCGTTGCCTGTGTCTGCATTCTCCTCCCCGCTGCTCTTGGAGCCGAGCCGCGCACAGGACTGACATGGCGAATGTTTTACAAGTTTTTTGAGGCGGGGGGTGAGCGAATGTGCTGACAGACAGTGTCTGCTCCTCCACGCTGGCAAATGTTCCTCCCTGAGAGGCTGTTGCCTCTCTCTTTCTCTCTTTCCATTCTGTCTTTGTCTTTTTTCCCCACTCTATCCATCTCTCCGTCTCTCTTTCTCTCTCTTTCTCTTTAACCAGAAGGGAGGAAGGTGAAAGTGTCCTACTGTGGGATTCTTAAGACATGATAAGACATGAGTAATAACACCGGCACATTTAAGGCGGGCCCTGGAAAGAGTACTCCCCCATCTGCAGTGAGGCGGGATGGGTCGGGGTGAAGCGGAGAGGAACACTTCAGCCACCCTCATCCACAAACCAGGTCCCAGCAGCGCACAGCGTCAGAGGCCCCGACTGATTATGTGTACAGCGAGGAAAAGGAAGGAGAGGAGGAGGAAGGCGGGGAATGCTCCAGCAGCTGCGGAGTGTCTCACTGTCGTCAGTATATAGGGTTGGCCTGCTGATGGAGCGGCATGGGGAACGGCAGCCGTATCAGGGCCAGTCAGACAGACACAGGCGCTGTTGCCGCAGCACGACTCCAAGCCTCAATCAGAACGGGTGTTCAGACACGCACCGGTGCTCATGGGCAGAAAATCACAACTCCCACAATCCCCTGTTGTCGTCCCTGAACTCCCACCAACACACACAAAATTGCTTGCTTCAGTGACATAATTATTAAATACAACCGCCCCCCCAACACACACACACACATACACACACACCCTCTCTCTCTCTGACATGTTTTATTCATCAGGTAACCCTCTGAAGTGTCTGTCTGTGCGGGCGTCCTCTAAGTCCTGCGACAAGAAGTGGGTCAATCCCATTGTGCTTGCTGGTTCCAATGTCAATGTGACAGGTCGGGATGGATCAAGTGCGTGAGAAGCCACTCACTGATGATTTCCATCCGATGGATCTGGTGAGTGACAGAACTGTGAACTGTGTGGGGTTTTTTTTGGTAATCTCTGCCCCGACACCGCTGTGGACAGATATGACGAAAAGTTCTGAAATCGTACTTGTTCTTGCTTTTTGCTTCTTTGAAACAATGCATCCCCTTCTCCACCGCCACCATCACCACCACTACCACCACCTAGTGAGCCAAGCCTACACGGAGAAGTATACCCCCAGAAACATCGTCCCCCTGGGATAGCTGTGACAGATCCTGCATTGTTTCTGCCTTTCTCTATTCTCGCAAAAAAAAAAAACCTCCCCCAAATGCTGCAAACTTCACAATGGTGTGGGATGGCTGAAAAAGAGAATTACAAAGATTACATTTTCGTGTCTTTGATCTTCTATGTTTGAAGGATTGGTGTGTGCATGTGTGTGTGTGTGTGTGTGCAGTTGTTGGGGTGCTGGTGGTGGTGGCGGGAGGCTTGCACTGATTGTATTTGCATTTGTCTATCTTGGGAGAGGGGCTACTGTGTGTGTATGTGTGTGTGTGTGTGTGTTTGTGTGTGTGTGCCTGACTGTCCTTGAGGGCTTTTTTCCATCAGAAACGCCAGGGAGTGAAAGCGGATTCAGAGAGAGAGTGTGGGTTGTTTGTTTACAGTCTGACTCTCCCACCTCATAGGCCTTCCAGGCGGCCCCGAGGCGCTCGCCATCACCGTGGGCAGAAGCAGCAGCTACCTTCACCAAGACATAGAAGAGGAAGTAGAAGAGAGGGAGAAAAGCGAAATGGAGTAAGTGAGAGAGAGTGGGAAAGAGAGAGTGAGTGATTGGACGGAAAAAAAACAACTGCATCTCCCTCAGCCATTTTCTCCATGTCCGCCTCGTCAAAAAAAAAAAAAGAAAAAGGATGGGGGAGCCAGTGCCGAGGCTCAGCCTCCAATGCAGCCGCGGCGCACAAACAGAAACTCCTCGCATCGCAAAACCGCTTATTAAATCACAGGCACACTAGCAATTGCTCTCTGCAGCCAGTCAAAATAATGCATAAAAAAATAGTTTGTTATTGGTTAGTCTCCGTGCCTCTCCCGCCGTCTCCCTCTCTGGTTTGTGATGCTTTTTTAACCTCAGACCCGAGCTCCCTGCCTGCGCAGTACTCCCGTTGATCTGAAAGAATTTATTCAAGTTAGCCTTACTGAGGCAGGGAGAGCTGGGGTTTTGTGTGGAGAAATAACAACTGAGGAGATAAAGAGACAGAGAGAGTGAGAGAGAGAGAGAGAGAGAGAGGGAGGATGGGTTGACAAGGAAGAGGAGGAGGAGGAGGTGAAAGACAGGATGGGGAGAGGGCTTAGGGAGGTGCATGAGCAGATTGAGGAGGCGAGTGTTGTTGAGGTGTCCGGGTCGAGACGGGGGAGAAAGAGGGAAAAGGGGGGATCCATGGTGTCCTGCCGCGTAGCGATAGCCAGAAGTGCAGAACAACTGTGGAGACAGATGATTTCTGGGAGGTGTTTGTGGGGTGGAGGGATGGGGAGTTGGGGGGGTTGCTCTGTGGGAGAGAGCTGAGGACTGCGTCTCTGGCGGCAGTTCTATGCTCTAGTTTTGCTTGTGGGAGGGAGTGCGGGGGCTTGCGACAAGCTAAAACCGCCATCCACCATGGTGACAGGCATGACAGTCATACTCCTCCCTGTCCCCTCCACCCCAGCAAACGCCTTTATGGAGGTTTAGATTCCTTTATTTAGACGAGAAGAGATGAGAAAATGTCCACTCAAAAATAATGAAGCTTCACCAATTTGGCACCCTCCCTTGACACAAAGATATACACACACACACACACACACACACACGACTCAATAATGTGGGGACTGAACAACTAAACTCCCAGTACACCCTGATCATCACCATCGCCCTGACCATGTTTGCCCTGTTCAGGCTGCTCATGGCCAGGTCAGCATGCACAGAGTGTCTGGCACGACTCAAGCTGTCCTGTCTGCCTGTCTGTCAGCCTGTCTGTCAGTCTGTCTGTATGTGTTTGCCGAGAATCTAATCAGAGCTTACATCTCGTCCCTGCTGGCTATCACCTACACACACCAGAGCCCACTCAGTCTGCTTGGCAGCAGTGAAAGACCCAAAGTGGCACAGGAGAAAAATGGCTGCACAATACATTTCTTATCATATCATATGATAAAGGAGGGGTAAAAGAAAGATGAATTTAGTGAAACCTACTATAAACTAACTAAGCCGAGTAATGTTTACAGTTGCTGACATTTACAAGATCTCAAAAATGCACTCATTTTGTTTGTGTGTGTGTTTTTTTTCAAAGGTATTGAAGAGATTGTTTATTAGAGAAGACAATATCAAAACTCTTTCTTAGAGGAAGACTTTGGTTGGTTTGAGATAAAAAAAAACAGTAAAACAAGCTTAGTATTTGTAGAATATAAAAATATCTATAAATAAGTTAGTGATAGGAAACATTTGCATTACTGAGTGGACTGGGAGGAAATTTATAAAGGGTAATGATCAGATGATAAACAAGGTTCCTCCTTATGTTACTAATTGTCTTCTCGTTCATAAAACAATAGCATTACTGTGAGAAATACTAATCATTTCTCCATTAGAGTCCCCAGTTCTACATTCATAATGGATGCTACACAATCAAATTCACAGTGTGAGTGCATCCCTTATGCCATCAGTCTGTTCTATTATTTTCACAAATCAAACAATAATAAATAACCCCCCAAAATAATTTCAGATCCAAATTAATATCCTCACGCAGCATTCTGGTTTTATGTTGCGTATCAATATGAAGAAACCCTTAAATGATCTTTGATTGCTCTGTTTTTTTTTAAAACCAGCCACCCGTGTAGTTTATAAATTCAATGAGGCGTCAAAATAAAGGAAAGCCATGACAAAAGTGTGGATCCATTTACCGGCCGGGTTAGCCATCAGGCTTTGTGCTCTTAGCATATGCATGTGTGTGTGTGTGTCTGTGTGTTAATGCATGCATGCATGTGTGCGTTTATGCATATAGAATGCCTCTAAAAGCACAGCGTGCACTTCAAATGGGGGAGACAATAATTGGGGATCTATGATGTGTCCCTAATTTGTGGCGTTTTAAATTTCATACGACAGCTGAGGAGCCAGGCGGCTACTCTTGTCCATGTCAAGCACCTTCAGCGGACGGCAGCAAGTGCCGTTGCCTGGCAACGGTTGGGAAGCTGAAAAGAGCAGGAGAGAGAGAGAGAGAGAGAGGAAAGGGGATCCCTCTCCAAAACACTATTCATTCTCGCTTATTCATGCCTTTGTTTGGACAGCTATTTTAAGCCACAGAACATTTTCTTCAACTCAAGGACCATTTTATTTTTAGATCTGTAATCCCAGTAGCTTCAAATTATTTCTATGCTCATCTATTCTGTGTCTCACATTGGGCCGTGAAGCTGAGTGCACCCACTGCCCTGGACAGGCGTGGGTGTGCATATGTAAAGACGGGTTTAAGGGAGAGCGTGGAAGGACCAAGTCCACTGCCATCTGGTCTGGCTCAAGGCAGTCACCCCACCCACCCTCGCCGCAATGCTTACTGCGTCGTGAAAGACCACCAGCGACTGTGCCAGATTTAGCAGTGCCCCTCAGAATTCCCCACAGATAATACTGCCCCCTTCCCCACCCTCAGCCAGCGTCAGCCGGCTTTGAGCGCAGCCACGACTCACGGGGTGATTTTTTCCTTCTTTGGGACTTTACATCACTGTGAGCTGGCACACTGTGCCTCCATCATTCATTCCCTACAAATGGACCACAGCTCGCTTGGGCTGCACCCTTGGCTTTTTTTGCATAGTCAAAGAGGAAAAAGAGTGCCTCACCCACACACACACACACACACACACACACGATTCATCTCAATTTGTTTTCCCTGGAAGTGTCTGTCAGCAGGGTCAGTGGTTTCCTTAGAAAAGATGGAGGGGTGGGGTGGGGTGGGGGGTGGCAGTAGGACTAGTCAGGACTGTTTTAGAGGCAGTTAAAACAGCACAGGCTCTCACATTCATTTCCATCCCAATAAAGGCCCTGAACAACAGCAGCAGCAACAACAGCAACGGCCATCCTGTTCCCTGAAACCAGCAGATTCTCTCCCTCTCTTCTCTCCATCACATCCTCTAAAAAACCCAACACAGAGGCGAAAAGAGTACGGGTAAGTGGGGGGTGGACTAGACAAAGAGAATAAGAGAAAGAAAGAGAGAGAAAGAAAAGAAGAAGAGAGAGAGGTGCACGACACAGTCACAAATCAAACGAACAATGTGGTTTCTGGAGGGCTCTTCTG
Source organism: Limnothrissa miodon (assembly GCA_017657215.1). NCBI lineage: Eukaryota > Metazoa > Chordata > Actinopteri > Clupeiformes > Clupeidae > Limnothrissa > Limnothrissa miodon. The sequence goes on from JAGFZM010001940.1 coordinate 1,074,741, forward strand.
TGGAAGACAGAAGAATGGGGGTCCACCGTAAGTGAGTGACACGCAGCTCTCTCGCACTCTGATTAGCGCCCCGCAATATTCACATACTCATGCAACGGAGCGTGAGGCACGTCTTTTCACCAGCTCCCCCCGGGCAGCGACAGCGGTAGCGCCGGTGGTTCCACTCCTGTCCACTCCCGCCACTGCACGATGGTACGACAAGCCTGGCAGATGATGATAAATGTATGAGTGGAAAAGTAATTACTGAACCAGTTAGACACAGTTAGGCTGCGAGCGTGCAGATGTAAATAGGTTGTATTCTGTGTGGATGTACTGCACTTAGGAAGAAAGGAGGAAAAAAATAACAAATTTCTTCCATTTCACAGTCTGTCATTCACAGTCCAGCTTGCAGTGTCTCAAGTGCCACGATACAAACTATCTGAAGGACAGGCCATGTTTGTAGCCACTCCAGACATCTGAAGATTTATCCAGGAGTCTGTTATCTTTTGGCCTTTATCTTTCTTTCAGAGAGCCTTGATCAATGAGAAACTGGTGCACTTTAGTTCAGTGCACTTTAATTGCTCAGCCATCTAATCCATTTACCATTACATTTAAACAAAGTGTTTCTTATAGATAGATAGATAGATAGATAGATAGATGGATGGATGGATGGATAAAATCAGCAACCCATGGTGTCCATGACATTCCATAGAGATGACATACACACATAGTCTGGGCCCGCCCATACTTCCTGTGACGCTACATTCAATTTCGCGAGCAAGTCAGTATGGCCATCGTGCCGATTTAGAAGAATTATTTTCCCCCAATCTGTGGGCACCAATGAGAAATGAGCTTACGCATATGTCATCGGAATGAGTGGTCTGATCTCTGCATCTGATGGACGCAGGTTAAGCCCGCCTCCCAGAAGACGTTTAGTAATGTAGGATGGCCAGACTTAGCTCCTATGAGCTTTGTCGCGCAAGCCAGGCTAATACACACAAACATACCACAAAAATCCATATAAATTCTGCCTTTAGAGCCATAAGAATGGAAGCTGATGATGCTGAGGAATAGTGGTAACTTGGAATGTGCATGAGACTACGGATGTAGCATGATTGAGCAGCGTCTCTTGACTGAGCAGCATCTCAGTCAATCTCAGGCTCACATACAGTAAACGCCGGTGAGGCATGTGTCTTGTTACTGTGCGTCTCTCTATACCTTTGAATCCGTCTGTTGCTGAACAAACATGTAGCCCTATCTCCTCTCTGCTCTCAGTTAGTGTCTTGCCTTGGCTAATATTTTCTGTCTGTCTGTGAGTGTGTGTGTGTGTGTGTGTGTGTGTGTGTGTGTGTGTTTGTGTGTGAGTGTGAGTGTGTGGGCGCAGCGAGTTGTGAGTTTAGTTCTGCTGGGGAAATAGCCCACGCAGCCCTCTGTGTGAGCCTCTGTATTCAGCGTGCATGTTACTGCGGAGGGACTAGAATGTCAGGCAGAACAAAGCCTGCCTCACACCTGACACCCCCCTCCCCCTCCCCAACAGCCACCCTAGCATCAACATCCCCACACCAAATACACACACACACACACACACACACATCACCCACCTCACACTGCCCCCTCTCTCACCCCTGCCAGGAACTGCATTCAGCAAGCTCATTTGCGCTGGATTTCATTTTGTACCCATGCACGTACACACACACACACACGCGCGCATACACACAACAGCAACAAATCCGCAATCACACCAGGCAAAGCTGCCCAACCCATCCCCCCTTTTCCCCACCACCCCCACCCCTACACCAACCCCCACTCCCACCCCGCTCTCTCTGAAAATGTCACCCTTCCTGTATTGATGAGAACACATTTTCCGTCCTTACTGTGCTGTGGTGAGCCCATGTGACTGTGTACCAGGGGCTAAGCTCTCCCTTCCTGCCTGTGCTCACCACACTCCTCCTTCCCGGCACAGGGCCGGCTGGATGCTCTGTGCCGGTTGCCAGGGTTCTGCCTGCTCTCTACTCAGCATCGGTGGATCACTGAATCTACAGCCCTGGATCTGTGGCACCACTGGCTCTCCCATACCCCACGCCTGCTCGAAGCGTAACCAAGCAGAAGCATCATTCACATATCAAATAGCACACACACACACACACACACAAGTGTGCGTGGGGTTCGTCAGCAAATGCTGTCATCATGCTCACCCACTCCAAAGTGTCTTAAGTCGGAACAGGAAGGGAAGTGCTAAACAAGGTCACTGCTTTTTTCTGCTGCTACTGCTGGGTGGATGAGGATGATGAGGATGAGGAGGTCATGGGGAAAGTGAGCGGGTTGAGTGTGTGCATACGTGTGGGGGTGGGAAAGGTTGAAGATAGGCGGCGGGGTGGGTGGCGATAGGTACATAATCTTCTCTGAAGCCGAGGACTGGCGGATGGAGAGGGGTGAGGGAGAGTGGGGGGGGGGGGGGGGGGGGGGGGGGGGGGGGGGGGGGGGGGGGGGGGGGGGGGGGGGGGGGGGGGGGGGGTGGGGGGGTGCCGTGTTGGAACGGCTCGGCGCGACTACCGTGCCCACAGTCCTCCCTGCCCGCTGCCATTGTCATCGCTGCGTCCGTGGGCGCTAGTAAATAAAGCTAGAGCCAGCTAATTCCTCTGACATTTACACAGCTATCTCAGGCCCCCAGTGACTCAATGCCGGCCAGGGAGGGAGGAAGAGTGAGAGAAGGAGGGAAGGAGAGAGAGAGGGTAAGAGTGGGTGGAAAAGAGAGAGAGAGAGAGAGTTAAAGAGAGAGAGGGTAAGAGAGTAGGTACAAGTGTAAAGGACAGAGGGAATGGCGTTGTTTATCCATGCACTGCCAAGCACTCAGCTTACTGTAAAGCATACCTGCCCCACATGAGTATATATATAGTGTGTGTGTGTGAGTGTGTACGTGTGTGTTGTGTGCATATCTGTGTGGCTGATATTCTGTACACATGTAGGTGTGTGTGTATGTGTCTGTGTATGGTTGACATACTGTACACATATATGTGTGTTTGCATGTGTGTGTGTGTGTGTGTGTGTATGTGCATACCCTAAATGGTTTGTTGACAGCGCTGGGTGTCCTCAGTCTTGGCTTGCCCCTCGGGCTTGGCTGTGTCTCCTCTCCTCGCTGCACTGCTGTGTGTGTGAGCAGGGGCCAGGAGCTCGGGAGCGTCAGCGAGCAAGGTAGTGCGTCATGGGGACAGTGCGAATGCCGCACTGGAAAATACAAGCAAAAGGTTGAAGGGGAGCGCAAGGACAACCGCCGTATCACCCACTCAATTTAGCCCTATTACCAATCTTGACGAAGACAGTGGTATGGCAGCGACAGCACCACCAAATATGGAGGCAAGGCACAAGACTATTCTGGGTTGACATTTTCTGTACAGACATAAAAACAAACTCATATCATTAATATTTATCGCTTGCGTGCATTTTCAAATAGGGCACAGAGGGCCCATGTTTGTGGGAGCGTTAGCCTGGTGATGCTGTCATATTCAGCTAAAGCTTTTCTTCCATATTTCACTGTAATTGCAATATGATGTCTGCGTCTATGCCCATCAGCACTGGGACGGATTCCACACGAGACTGCGCTCAAGTGTCTGCGAAATTGTCTGCCTTTTTTGTTACATTTGTTTCCGAGAGAAGGTGTGAGTTCAGATGGAGTTCATGGCAGGCAATGAAAAGATATGCGCGAGAGATGTAATCTATTTTTTTTCTTTTTTCTTTTTTTTTTAAAGACAGGATGTAATATTTTGCACTCTTGAGAACCGGAGGTGCTGTGAAGGAGAGTGGAGTGGACACCAGCACGACCTCTCATCTGAAATAACCCTCTCCTTCTCTTTTTTTTTATCTCTCTCTCTCAATTTCAATTTCAATTTCAATAAGCTTTATTGGCAAGACTGTATACAATATTGCCAAAGCATAAAAAACAGTATAACAAATGTAATAATAATTAATAAAATAAAAATGAAATAAACTGATAATAATAGGCAAAATAAGTGATCAAGAAATAAAATAAGATTTAAAAAAGCACTTATGAGTTCCTAGTTGGAATGTGGCAGGAATGTATGTATTCTGAGACTAGGTGTAAACATGTATCTATTTGATAGGCTATTTGATGTATCTATTTGGTAGGCTAGTAAAACCAGGGCAAAAGCCAGCTATTCTAGGGTAAAAAGGTTGTCTTATTTCTTTATATTTTGGACATTCTGTGAGAAAATGTAGTTAATTTCTCTCTTTCTCTCTCTTCTCTCTCATTCTCCCATAGGGGCTGGCACTGTGCCCACTGCACTGACGTCATGGCCATGTGTACAGACCCGGGCACGTGATGCAGTGTGTGGCTGGCCACCGGGAGGTCGTTCCACTGTATTGGCAACGGTGTCAAGAGGGGAGAGGGAAAGCTCCAGGCCACGCACAGGTATTCATACATATGATGGAGGAGTCTTAGACTGGGTCTGATGCCGACCCAAACACTCACGCACACACGCGCACACACACACACACACACACACACTAGCTCTCTCTCTCTCTCTCTCTCTCTCTCTCTCTCACACATACACACACACACACACACATATGGACAAGCACACACATCATCAGTCTCTCACACTGATATGACTGGCTGGTGGAATAAATTATTCACATGGTTTTGCTCCAACACCTCCAACAGTATAGCACTCCCCACCCCGCTCTGCCTCCTAATGAACCTGATAATAGCGCTCCTCTAAAGCCAACAGAGCCCCTCGTCCACATGTAGTGTCTTGTGATTGCTGTTGACCCATCCTGTTAGAAGACAGCTAAAAGTTGAGGAGCATAATTGTATTATGAGTTTCAAAACACCTTGATGTAGAAACATTGACAGACAGACAGACACTTAATTATCGTCTTTGCATTTCTTCACAGTGATATTCCAAATTTGAGTATTCAACCTGACTACAGACGTTAAAATGTAGGAATATCTCAAAAAGACATATATGCCTAGCAATAGCCTATATCAAAACTAAAATATAAGTGAAAAGAATCAGTGGTATAAAAGTTTGAATTATTTAATAGTTTGTGTGTAGATGCTCTCCAGAACTGTGGTTTTCACTACAGTAAGTATTGAAAGAACTGAGACTGATACTGAAACATCTGTATTCAAAATTGACTTCTCTTTCAAAAACATTTATGTTTTAAGTATCAAGACATATGCTCATAATTCCCTTCCTCCTAATTCTATCCCTCCAATCTAGGAACTTCACTCTGAGACCCAAACCGCTTCGAATTGTTGTGCACTTGTTGTGTATATGGTTTGAGAAACTGGGGGACATGATGGCTGAAAACATGGATTACTGTGGTGTCATGGTCCCGTGGGGTTTGCGATTGCTGTTTTTATTGCTGAGGTCTGTCAGGGAGCTGCTTTATAGCATTACTTTGGCTGTGTCATTGGGCCCTTGTGTGGCTTTCTTGAGCTGTGTCCTTCATGGTTCTCATAGCATGAAACCACGTGCGGCACACACCCTGGCCCTCTGGAGCAAACAAGGGACCGGGCAAAGTGGGTGAGTCAGTCAGCGAGTGAGAGTGTGTGTTTTTGTAGAAGTCCACTCCTTCCCGCAAGTACCAAACACAAAATGCAAAGTAACCGGTGTTATTTTTGTGTTTGACGTGTTTTTATTGATGTTGTTAAATTATTCCGATCAAAGTCTGTAAAAATGGCATACTGGAAATTGCCAATTTGCAAATATTTCAAATAGTTTATAGTTGATGGTTGCCGGGATTATGTGGTGAGGCTGCATGGCAGGAAATGAACCAAGACAGGACAAAGGTTGTTTGGTCCTGACACAGGGTAACGCCATTAAGGAAGCTCTTTAATCCTGCAACACCAAAATCAGTGCTGAGGGCCAGGGCAAGGGTCATGGTGAAAGATGGTACCGGATGGTGGGGGCTGCAGACACCAACGGCCCTCCTCCACACACAGGTACCATGTACACACACACACACACACACACACACACACACACACACAGGAACTCTGTTACGCAAACACACAAACAAACACACACACTTTACCAGACTACATAAATACCTATTGTAGTTCAGCCAGGAAGCTAAGACACCCCCCACTCCAGCACACACTTCATCCTCCAAGTCCTATGCTGACAGGGTCAGATTTCTGTTCTCTTTTCTCTCTCTCTCTCTCTCTCTCTCTCTCTCTCTCTCTCTCTCTCTCT
>JAGFZM010001940.1:1080947-1101418 GCA_017657215.1 Limnothrissa miodon
CTCTCTCTCTCTCTCTCTCTCTCTCTCTCTCTCTCTCTCTCTCTCTCGTGCCCTGTCACAGTGCCCTGGACATGGGGGCAGCAGCAGCCTTACCCAAACTTCCCTCTGGTCCTCCCCTGATGACTACCTCCTCCCATCCCCCACTTCGGCAGCTGTGTCAACACACTCAAGGGTCTTGGCCTTAGACAAACTCTGAAGCAAGCCATTGTGCATGCCTGCTCGCTCACGCAGCAGGTCCTGGGAGTTTGGACGGACAACACCGTATGGGGAAGCCGAGGGGGGCGGGAGGGGGTCCACCATGCACATGCAGGTCATGGGGACCAACAGCACACCATCTTGCTGTACCCTCACTTCATAGGCGGAAGTGGAAGAGGAGATGGAGTCAGTTTCCCCCTACGCATCCCTTGTGAAGAGGAGGAGGAGGAAGAGGAGGAGGAGGAGAGCAAGGCTGCATTTAGCTGTTGTCTGAGAGAGAATCAGTGAAGTGGTTTTGAAATGTTGTGTCATTTATTTTGGGATTCAAAGTATGCCAAAAAGGACAGCGAAAGAGAAAAAGAGAGAGAGAAAAGACATGCATGTTTTTCTTATGCCGCCTCCTCGTTTTTGTTTCTAATACGTTCTTCCTTTTTTAGTATTTCTCTTTAAATCTCTGTTTGACATAGTCATTTCCTTTTCTTCGTGTAGGCTTTATTGCTTACATAAATTGATGCTGTGGGCTTTTCGCAGCGGCATTTAGACCTCTGGTCAGGGCAATGAGGTGGATATTATTCTAGCTGTTGGATATTATTTATCTTTCATTTGAACACTTTCCTGTCTCCAGTTTCCAGTCCTGCCTGTTTTTTTGTCCTCTATGTCTGTTGTTTGGTGTCATAACAAACCGGTCCATATCCCACCACCACCACCCTCCCTAGCCCCACGGTTTTCCTCCTTGCTCGTTTTCATTTGCCAGACTGAAGGTGAGTAAGTATTTTTGAGCTCCTCGGTCAAAGAATAACTCTTTCAGCATGTGCTGGAAAGCCATTCACACCCCTGTGTGTGCGGTCAGAATTCCCAGAATCCTTTGTGGGACACGGGCCCAGGGCCCCTACGCTTGATTGTTGTGTTTAAGAGGCCCTTGTGTGTTTACGAAGCGAGCTGACGGTGTCCCGGATGAGGGGCTGTGTGTGTTTGTTCATGGGGCCCTGCCCTGCTTACCCTCCACACACAGGGTAGCGGCAGAGTGCATGAGTCATTCCTGCCATCCCCTTTATGGGCTGAGTGCTACATGCTAGCCGATACCGCAGCGGCAGTGTTGACAGTCCACTGCCACAACTCCTCAATTCCCCACCCCACCGCTTGGCACGCAAATGCTAACGCTAACGCTAACATAGGTGGTGCCAGCTGGTGTCATCTCTCTCTCTCCACTCCACACCCAGGATTTTAGGAGGTCTTAAGTTTGCAATCTGCTCCCTGACATTAAAACCCCTCCACCACTACCCACTAACACCGTCCTTAACACTCACAGCACCGCCCTTCTCCACCACCTCCCCCCACCACCAGCACCGTCCTCGACATCTATGTATACAACCAGCACCCTCCCCACTCTGCACAGCCTTTCCACAGCATGTGAACTTTCCACAGCATGTGAACTCCCAGAGGCCAAAAAGCATGAGACTAGAACAGGTCACCAAAAAAAAAGGCCCAGATAAGCTTTTATTCTTTTTGTTGTTTCCTGCCACCCTGCTAAATTTGGCCCAGCAAGAACAAAGATGATCTCACCCAACATGTGGCTTTAGGCCACTTCCTGTAGTCTCTGACCTTTTTTCGCTGAGGGCTGTAGGAGATGGAGATCTGCAAGCTTTAGCCGTTGACATATCGCCCCGCTGACAGAGAGAGAGAGACAGGGGTGAGTGGGGAAGAGGGGGGGTTGGGGATGGCAGCACGGGTGATGGGCCTGAACAATACTTTTGGTGGTGTTGTTGAAAACCCCTGCCAAAGCAGCCCTGGGTGCTGTCCCCCCACCTCATACACACACACACACACACACACACACACACACACAGGAAGCTGTCCCCCCATTGTGCTTGTGCGCTCCCTTCACCGGCTCTGCAATCTGCTGAGTCGGCAGGACTGGCCTTTTAGCCGGTGGCGGTTCAGCTGACCTTCAGGTTGCATCCCTGACTGATGCTGTGGTTCAGCCACAGTGCAGGAGGCAGCCACAGAAGCAGAGCAGCTCTTCCCCTTTTCTTTAGGGTGAGTCCCTCCGCTGTGAATGACCCATTTGCGTGCAAGGCCTCAGGGTCTTCTTAAATGTTACTCTGCAAACGGTCACGGCTTCACATGTTGGCAATATCAGTCACGAGACCCAGACGAAATACTCACGCCGCAATTTCTCAACTTCTCTACGTGTCAGCTAACAGGAAGCAGACGATCTCTGACTAAAGGCCCTTTCCATTTTCTCAAGAATGAGAGGTATTCATCATTCTGTGACAGGCTGGAGTAGTGGTGTTAGGATTCCTGAATAAACCAGTTTATTTGTCTTTGTCTGACCATGCGGAAGTATCTTGGAGAAATGGTATAAGCACCAGAGAAGTTCCACAGTCAGCGCAGCAGTCAGTCCCCGTACTGACCTCTTTCAAATGAGCATAGATTTCTCCAGTTTATATACAACGAATCAAATTCTCCACTTGTCTAAATATCATGTCTAATAGCCAGATGTTTAAATGTAGTGTCACATACTTCACCTTTTTTTCCTGTGCTGTAAGTGAAACAGACTCTGTTAGAACCCCTCCCCTGTTAGGCACACAATGAATGTGGGATGTCACCTATATTTATGCTTGCATTTAGCACACGTTTTTATACAAAGCGATTTAGATTAGTCAACAAGATAGTTCAGGGTTAGTCTAGTTACTATAGACTAGCTTAAGGTTAAGTGCCTTGTTCAAGGACACAACATCAGTGGACGGAGTTTAAACCCACAACCAACAGAGTACTAACTAGGTTCCTTTAATGCTACCTTACCACTTTATTCAATATTATTCAATTATTATTCACATTATTCAATATCTGTAGCAGTTTGCCCTAAATGTACCCTACGTTCTTGATTCCTCCTGTGATAAACCAACAGTTTGCCCCATGGTTGGAGAAAGCCCCACATCCCCCTGTGTTTACACAACAAAGGGTTAGTACTGATTAGCTTGCATTTGCCAGGCCTCTCTGTATATGTCTGCAGATAGCGCTTGCAGGAGGATCTGCGCGCTTCAAACGGGCCTTGGTGTGAAACGTAAACAGACGTGTTCCTGGGGTAGTGTTGCGTTGCATTCTTCCATGACACTAACCTAAACACCTTCCACAGTCAATGAGGTATGCTGGGGGAACGGGGGAGAGGAGAAGGGAGGGGAAAGGAAGGGAAGGGAAGGGGATGGGTGGATGGATGGAGAGAAAACAGAAAATAAAGGCTGAGCTGTTTCTCCCTCCCTCCCACTCTAAATCTCTGGGCCAGCTCTAATGTGGGTGCTGGTTAGTGTCAGGGGGCTTTGACTTGTCACACCTTAGCTTGCTGTCCTCCTCTCTGGACCTATATCCAGGTCTAAGGCCGTCAGCACTGAGTCACAGCACCTCCGGCTGGCTCTCAGCAATGGGCATTCTCAGCTGTGCTGGAGCACCTTGGCAACAGTGATGAATAGAAAATAAATGGATTGACAGAGGTGATCGTGATTGGTTAGATTAGGTAGACAAATTGCAATGGATAGATAGATAGATAGATAGATAGATAGATAGACAGACAGAGAGATAGATAGATAGACAGACAGATAGATAGATAGATAGATAGATAGATAGCTCCTCAGAGGAGAGGAAAAGCGCCATATGAATGTGGTCCATTTACTATACATACATATACAGTGCATACATCTATACATTGTGCCCATCAAGCACATGCGTCTGGTTAAGATGGCGTCCCTTACTCCTTCCCCTCCATGCATGCTGGGGCTAATACAACACATTCAACAAAAATGTGAATAAAAACAAAACAGTTCAAAGGCACACGTCGGAATGGGCTCGAAACATAAATATTGTGATGACGGCTAGCAGCAGATAAGACTTGGATGACATTCAAATCAGCCTCGGGGCAAGGCATGATGGGGTTACGCTTCATACACACACCATCAGCAGCCTAGTCAAAACAGTGATTTATGGCAAATTTGAGGAGAGAACATTCAGGCTGAGGGTTGCGCATAAACACCACATTGGTACATTATGCTCTGCCATTTGAATGTGATGAGATGGGATTAGTTTGTTTGATTGTTGGCTGCCTTTGTGTGTGTAGAGGATGGGCGGCAAAATCCCCTTTTCAGCTACCAGCGCTTCACAGCTCGGTCTCCCTCTCAAGCCGCCGGAGCCAGGTCCGACATGCATGTAATCTCAGCTACAAGGAACGCGGAGGGAAAATTGAATTAAGTGTGAAAAAAGGGAATAAGTAACACTACCGCATAAAGGAAAGAAAAAAGACAGAGGGATGAGAGAAAGAGTACAGAGAGACGGTCTTAGGGTGAATTAGCTCACTTTGGTTTGTGGTGTTGGTGTAGGTGCGGGTGCTCATCTTGACTTTATTTCAAAGAGGTGCTGTCTGGTAACGAGGACGCACAACGCACTTATGTCTGACATCAGCATGTGAATAATTCATTGGTGACTTCAAAACCTGAATTATTGATGGAAAAAGAACAAGGGGAAAGGCACCAGAAACGCTGTCTTGTTGCCGCAGATGAAATAATGATGCAACGAGGCGAAAAAGCCACTGTCTCTCGTAACTTTCTTTGTCATCTGGGAGCCTTTATCCTGTTGTGCCGACCTCTGACATCCATAGAACCATCAGGAGGGATTCTGATTCTCACTTCATGACATCAAAGTTAATGAAGTGAACTAATTTGCCTTCTTCTTATCCCTCAATTCAGACAGTAGAGAGTTCTGCATCTAGAGAGCAACCAAAGACCTTTGGACATTGGTACCAGTCTCTTTGAATGGAATTGATTTTAACCCCGAACATTTGAGTGGTGGAGATTTGTGAGGTGACAGAAAGGTAAATGGGGAAAAGAAGTCTCTCTCAGCCCACATTGTTTCCTTGTGTTTCTCTCTTACACACAAATCTCTCTTTCTTTCTCTCTCTCTCTCTCTCTCTCTCCTCGCCATGAAGGGCTGAGTATGTCTGTGCGCAAAGGCATGAGGCCCAGACACTTGGAATCATTTAGTGAGTATGTCGAGTGTGGGTGGAGAGGAATGCGTGCCCAGATAAAAGAAGGAAAGCGAAAGAAAAACAGAACGGAGTGAGGGGGTGGAGGGCGAGTGATAGACAGAGAGAGGGAGAGAGGGCAAGAGTGTGTGTGTGTGTGTGTGTGTGTGTGTGTGTGTGTGTGTGTGTGTGTGTGTGCAGGGAAGGGGGTGGTGAGTGTGTGTGTGTGCGTGTGTGTGTGTGTGTGTGTGTGTGTGTGGAGGGGGCTTTGCCACCTGAGAAAGGAGCACTGTCGTAGTGGGGGAACACAGTCCCAGGGTCGAGGAGAGAGGGTGAAAGAGAGGCCACTGCTATGAAAGAGGTGGGAGAAAGGGATCTGCAGGGAATGACAGACTGTGGGAGAGAGAGAGAGAAAGAGAGGGAGAGGGAGCATGAAAAGAAGCAAAGCGGCCCACTCCTTACCTACTGTTCTCCATTAAGCAGAGTTTCAAATGGCTTTTGCAGGTCTTGCTTGGGGGAGAGAACATCTATTCCTATCACAATGAAGCCTCTACGGTTCACCGTGACAGGCGGTGCGAGGGGGAGGAGGAGAAAAGAAACAGAAGGGAGAGGAGGAGAGGATGATGAGGAGGGGGAGAGGAGAAAAGGGGGAGAGTGGGCAGGGAAAGCACTCCTTCGGGCCTTAAATGAGCTCAGATATAACCCCCCCCCCCCATCCTTCCCTACACACACACTCACCCTTTGAATAATATCTGCCAATGTTGTGGAGTAGATTTGTCATGTGTGTGTATAAGTTACTGTATGGCCCAGATCTGTCTCAGGTTTGGCAGAGGTGTGGGCATTGCATTGGTGAGTAGACTAGAACTTAGCCTGAGCAGCATTAGATCTGAGAGCCAGCAGCAGCAGCAGCAGGAACAGGGGGAGGTGATCAGCACAGAGCACAGAGAGCCGGAGTAGAAGAGGAGCCCAGCCTCTGCTTGATTCTTCACCTCTTCCCCACCTTCTTATCCTCTTTTTTCCTTTTTCATTTCTCTTTTATCCCCTCTTTATTGACAGCAACCCCTTCTCCCCCTTAGCCCCACATTCCTGCCCCCAGTCTTCACCATTCCGCCTTCTCTTCCTCCTTCTCCTCCTCTCAGTTTCACATGAGCATGTCCACCCTTCTCCCCTCCATTCTGTTTGGAGTACAACTGCAGTCAGTGGCGGGGTTGCCAGCGAATTCCAACGGAATACGAATGAGATCCCAGCTTTTCCGAGGGAGTGCAGGCGGCTCTCTCCCGCCGCCAAAAGAGTAGGAGTGGGGCCGGCAACAGCGCGGCGCAAACGAGGCACACACTTCTCAAAAATCTTCTGTGTCGACCCATGTGCGGCACAAATGTTCTGGCAGTGCCGCAGGCTTATTTATTAGGGCAGGGTGGGATGGGGCGACAGCAGGCAGAATTTAGTGGCAATTGAAAGACTTCACGGAAACACTGCGCATTAGTCTTCCTTAAGGAGCGTTCATGAATTACAGCTGTTCACATCAATAAAGCTCTTATTCAGGCGCAGGCACTCAATTTTACTTAATGCTGGTTAAGGCTGAAATTAATGATGCAAAGATCTGTTCACAAATTATTTTATGTATGTTTTTTTTAATAACACACTGTAGTTAAAATATAATGAATTTTGAGAATATAAGCCAAAACATGTCTAAACATCTTTGTTGTATGTAGACACCGCACCTGTATTAATGAATTATTATTTGTTTGATTAGTACTGCTCAATGGGCTTTTAAATTTCATTCATACGCTTGTCCACACTTTCTTTGGAGTGGATGATTTGTCACAATCCGGTTGATGGTCATGCTGTCTCTGAAGAAATAGATTGGGAAATGTAGACAATGTGGAGACATTCATCACTGCAATATTGATTTTCAAAACTCTTGAACAATTATGGATTTGGTCCTCAGTCGCAAGTGGAGTGCCTATTTGTGGTCTGTAAATAATACGCATATTGGAACATTTTGGATATCTGATAGCAGCACCCCCGCCCTCCACCCACCTAAACCGCCCACATACCCGCTCAACAACCCCATCAAGAGTCCCGCATTGCTATCGACCAACAAAAAAGCAGGGATATGAGCTCACCAGTCTGACCCCATTACCTATGCAGAACCGCAGACACATGAATTCACACTTGACCTTGCTGGGCGTGACCTTTGACCCTGGAGAAGCCCATGGAGCGGAGGACATTCTCCTGGAGATCAATGGATCATGACCGATGCCCTGTCATGATAGACCCCTAGAAATAGGATGACGACCTCAGAGTGAAGCGCCTATAGCCCCCAAGGGTTCAAAGGTCAGAGGAGATGCTCCGTAGTAACCAACAGTGTGAAAAACACTACACACCACAAACCAAAAGAGTCCCATTTTTTTTATTGTGAGAGTGTATGTGTGTGCTTATGTTACTTAACTTGGAAATTATCTAATTTGTTTTATAATGATCTCATCCTTGTTTGTAGCCTGGAAGATGAGAGATCGTGTTGCTCTGAAAAGCTTGTTGGCTCCATTCTCCCCTGCTCTGCCGTGGCACAGGCAGTCCAGCAAGCTCTGGCGCGATTAGCCCTGAAAGCCAATAAATCAGACCAAAGCAACTCTGTGCAATCATCCTAATTCTCTTTCAACACTGGAGGCGCTGAGAAAAAAAGCTAACTTTATCATGAGGAGTAATATAAGCCAGAATTTGCTATATTACCAATTGGCATTTCTATTTCAGAAACCAAAATCCAGAGCCTTATTCCCACCAGTAAAGCCCAAAGTAGCATCCAGCCACTGGTGCAGTTAATAATTACTCAAAATATCTCATCTATTAGAAATCTGTAGGCCTTCATGGCAACAGTAAGCTACTGAGGGTCTCTTTGAAGTGGCAATCCAGAGTAAAAAAAAATGTATTTTTGGTTTGGTTTTCATCTACTGACATGATATTTTCAATAAACCTATTTTCACTTCTGTCTGTTTACCTAAGATAGGGAACTAATTAAAAACTAGCTTTTACCCTGACACAATGAAGGGGGGCTGGAATCCTTGGTCTGTTGGGTCGTAGGACTAACCATAGCCTACAGAGGCATTTTGATCTAGGTCTGTTTATTCTGCAACATTAGAGTGGGAGATGACCGGTTATTGTCCATGGCTATTCCGTAGTGCACATATATAGCATCCTATCGACTACAAATACTGTATCATTACACACTGCAGGGTACTACACACTGCATATAGCATACTACACACTAATAGCATTAAAGACACTGCATATAGCATACTACACACTACAAATAACATTCTACACACAACATATAGCATGCAACGCACTACATCTTGTATATGTAGCATTAATATTAGCTATAAACCTGCATTTAGCCTAATATAAAACATCTATAGATATGCATGATATGTTGCCATGGTGCCGTGTGTAGCTGCATTATAGCTGTAGCATATAGCATAATAACATGTAGCTGCATAAAAAGACCCTTTGAGGCTAGCAGTGCTTGGCTGCAGGGACATGAAGGCTTTGAGGCATGAGTCTCATCTTGGGCTCCTGGCTGGGCTCTCTCTTTCTCTCTCTCTCTCTCTTTCTCTCTCTCTCCAGGCAAGAGCTGTCTGGGGCTTCAGTTGGCTCTGCAGGCCCGCAACAGGCTCTGACAGCAGGCAGTCTACTGTGAGACATGGACAGTGTGAACCCCAACATTCAACATCCCAACACACAGCGCACACTCATGCGTGTGTGTATGTGTGTGTGTGTGTGTGTGTGTGTGTGTGTGTGTGTGTGTGTGTGCATGCATGTTCATATGTGTGAGCGTTAGTATGCGTGTTTGTGTGTGCGCACATCAGATGTATGCCTGTGATGTGCGTGCGTGTGTGTGTCTGTGTGTGTGTGCTGTGTGTGCACACACTAGTGTCTGCCAGCTCTCTGTCAGACGGCAGGGCTAAATCATTCAGTAGAGGAGTGACTCAGAGGTGCAGTCTTGTGGGTTTTGGCAATGGTGAGTCAGAGATGAAACACAGAGTGAGCGAGAGAGAGAGGAAAAGAAGAAGAGAGAAATAGTGAGACTGGGAGAGAGGGATGCATAGAGGGAATGGAGAGGAAGAAAAAAAAAGGCAGGAATCACAAGTGGCACTCTCCTCGCCCCTGGGTAACACAAAGGAACAGCTGGCCATGAATAGTATGCCTGGCACTGGTGTGGCTCCCAAAGCTCCTGGGCACAGCAGCAAGCACAGCACCGGGCAGAGAGGGAGCTCCACACAACGCAAAGCGAAGGCGATTCGGCTCAGCCTGGTGCAACATCTGCTAATTACATAGCAGAGAGCTGGGGCCCTGGCGTGGCTCTGGCAACACTCTGCACCCCCCCAACACGCATACATACATACATTCATTCACAACACACATATACACACACACACACACACACACACACACACACACACCATCTCAGCTGTGCTGTTAGGAGAATGACAATGACAGAGTGGTGTGAAAACTGTCAGGGTGGTATATGATCCTTTCTTATATGGTATACAAGAAAGAAAGTAAGAAAGAAAGAAAGAAAGAAAGAAATTGGGCCTGCATGTGTCATGGTGAATGAGAGGGCTGGCCTGTCTAAACATACTGCCTTATTCTATCCATGTGCGCACCAAAAGAGAGAGAGAGAGAAAGGGAGGGAGGGGGGGAGAGAGAGAGAGAGAGAGACAAGAAAAAAGGTAAGAGTGCTGGAGTGTATTTCCACTAAAGCATTTCAAGAGTGCTGGTAGTACAAAAAAATCGCAATATCCTTGAGATCAGCCAAAGGCACCCCCCTCCTCCTCTCTGTCTTCTCCTCCTCCTCCTCCTCCCTCCTTCTCCTGCTCCCTCTCCTTCCCACCTCCATATCCCATCAACCCTCTCCCTGCCTCAGTCCCACCCTCCCTTCTTTCAGAAAAAGGGGAGTAGGAGAGAGAGAGGGGATAGAGAGAGAAAAACAGAGAGACAAACTCATTTCCATACAAATGGAGTGCAAGCCTGCAGCCCAGGGACCCAGCGGAATTGCAAATATTTCATCTTCGCCTGGGAAGCCGGCTGCTGCTACTTCTTTGCCACTGCCTTCAATCCCACCCCCCATCTCCATCTCCTTTCCTTCTTTCTCTCCTCACTTGCCCCCTTTCTCTGTCCTCCTCCGTGTCCCCCTCTCTTTTACCTTCTCCTCTTCTCCCTCCCTCCATCCCTCCCTCTCTACCTCTGCCAGCATTCCCACCCCAGCCTCCCCCACACTTATTTCTTCTCTCCTTTCTCTCCTTCACCACTTCGCTCGCTCTATCGTTCCCCCTTCTTGTGTTCCTGGCCAGGCCCAACATCAGCAGCTGTGGGGTCAACAGGAGCAGTCTGGACTGGTCTGCTTGGCAGTCTGTGACAGGAGGGCCTAGTGCCAGTTGTGGATGTAGAGATGGCTGAAACACTGTGTGCATGTTTGTGCGTGTGTGTGTGTGTGTGTGTGTGATAGGGTATTTGCTTCTTCCTTATCTCTGCCAACCACTCACTACCTCTTGTCTTACCCCCTCCCACTTGCTGCCCCTCTGTTTCTCTCTCTCTCTCTCTCTCTCTCTCTCTCTCTCTCTCTCTCCCTCCACCCTTAAATACCCCATTTCTGTCATTTTTATTTTGTTCAGTGTGGAATTTTTCCAAACAAAAGCTCTGTTGTTGGACATGTTTTTTCCCCCTTTCATTTCACATTGACTGGAGCACAGTGCAAGGACATAGGAGCCACAGATGGTCTGTGCGTAATACAGTTAGTTATAGTCACTGGCATGAGCTAGGGGCAGCAGCAGTTCGGATGACAAGATCTAATTCTCTGTCTCTTTAGCCTTTTGTTTCACTCACATGCACATGTGACACAGACACACACACACACACACACACACACACACACACACACACACGTGCGTCTTTGAATGTGTGTGTGTAATGCACACTCATGTGTACAGACACCACATGTATAAGCACTGACACGTAGACATTCAAGCATGCATGGATCTTTGCACACAGACTCACTGAAAATAAACACGTACACACTCTAACACACTCCTGCTGGAGAAGAGGGGAGACAGGCCAGGCTGAGGTCGAATGATGGGACACACACACACACACACACACACACACACACACACAGCAGATAGTGGCCCTGATTAAGAAAGCTTTATTTTTCCAACTGGAGTGCGTAATAAAAATTGAATGAGGATATAAATAATTCAGGCCCACTTTCGACCGAGAAAACTGGTTTTCTTGAACGATAGTGTAGAAATCAATGCTCCCTCTCGTCCTCTTGTGACTCTCTGTCTCAGACTGGCCCTCTCTTTCTGCTTGTGTCTCCTCTTTCCCGTCTTTTCTCTCTCTGTTTCTCTCTTCACTTTTTTTTGCTCTCTACTTTACCCTGCTCATCTTTCTGTCTTTTTCTCTTTCTTTCTTTCTCTCCTTCCTCACGCACACACACACACATGCATACGCACCCCTACACGGACACAGACTCACACACACACACGTCAGTGAAAGCTGTGGGGCTAAGGGGGAGTAATGTGTGTGTGTGTCTGTGTGTCTGTGCGAGCATGTGTGGACGTCAGCAGTTTGCATGACTGCCTCGCTATTACTCAATACATTTTCCCCCCTACCGACACCGCCAGCACCACTCCCAACCACTACTACCCCACCACCACCACCACCAGCAGCAGAGTCGCTGCACCACCCAGGCTGGGCAGCCGTGGCTGGGGGAGGATGGCTCGCCTCATGCTGGGGGGTCAGGGAGAGACCAGGGAGGGTTGAAGCCGGCTCACTGCTGTCTCATGCTGGGCTCCGTCCAACAGATAGGCCCCTGGGATCTAGTTCCCTTGGTGCTGCTACTCATCATGGACATCTTAGATCACTGACTGACTGACGCAGTTTTCTTTTATCTAGACATACACACACACATAGAAACACCACACAAATACAAGCACTTGTGTGTGTGTGTGTGTGTTTGCATTGTGGTCATCACTGAAGAGATCACCTGCTCAAAAATAGCTCTCCGGCAGTGGTGAATCCTTATGCGGTCAGCAAGGTCCTGCTTTGAAGACACAAAGTAGCGAGGGCAAAAACTGCAATTATGATTTTCCATGCATAACAAGTGGGTCACTCATTCCAGATGAAAAGCTCAGCTGGAGGAGCCAGTCACTACCTACACAAAAGCTTTAAATCCAAGCCCCGGAGAGAAAGCCCAAACGCACTTTCTAATTAAGCATTCCGCCACTGAACGGTTGATGAGCGCAAATGTAAAAATGAAAAGACTACATGTTTGCTGACAGGAGATGAAGATTGCACGGGTCAGGTAGAGAAGCCCCTTAGTCTGAGGAAGGGAGGATCCATCAATGGAAACATGTGGGCCGCACATCTGCCATTCCTCTTGCGCGAGCACCCGCATGCTTGGATATGTGTGTTTGTGTAGGTGTGTGTCAGTGTGCCTCGCTGACATCTGCGCGCTCGTGTGTGTCAGAGCTGGAGAGTGTGTGCGTGTGTGTGTGTGTGCTTGAGGGTCTCTGCGTCTCCAAGAGACAGCAAGAAAGGGAAATGTCACGATGATTAATTAGCCGGTGTTGCTAACCCCAAGGCCAGGTAACGGGAGGTTCCTAATGAGCCGTTGTCTCCTGCTGGCTGAAATAAATATTCTGCCGTGTTTGTTTGCCTTTTCACACTCTCGGGAAAGATGGGAGGCAGAGCAGGAAAGAGGTGTGAAGGAAGAATGAAAGAGGGAGTGAGAAAAAAGAAGCCAAGCGAGAAAGGAAAGAGAGTGGGTGAGGGAGTGTGAGAGACAGAGCGAAAGAGAGAGTGGAAGAAGAAGAAGAAAAGACGACAAATAGAAGATGCTTCCTACTCCTTCTCCGACACCCACCTATCCTGCTGTGCCACCATTCCTTTCCCAGCCTCTCATCTCCCTCTCTCTCTCTCTCTCTTTCTCTCCTCCCCCCTACACTTTTCTTTTCCTTTTCTTTTCACACTGTCTCTCAGGCTGTTTCTTCACAGCTTGCTCCCACTCAGTGGCCCACTTTAAGAGCAGAGGTCATGGCTAGCCACTATGCTGAAAGACCCCCCCCCCCACCACCACCTTCCTCACTCCACCCCCCTTCTCCAAACAGACAGCCCCACTGTCAACACCAGCCCACAACAACCAACCTTCTGAATACACACACTCACACACACACACTCACACTACTATACTTCATATAAAAGTACAGGATATTATATACTAATTATTTTCACCTATTAATTTGCTATTTTTTCTTAGCTACTTTGTGACATTTCATCAGACAGGACAGAGTGGCAAGTAATGAGGGGGAGGAATAGATGGGAAAGGGTCTGAAGAGAAGACCTCAGGTCACGATTGCACCTGGGGCCGGTTTAAAGTACTGTACAGATACATTAGCCAACAGCATTAGAGCCACCCAACTCACCCCTTTCAGCTTGGCTCTGTCTGAGTGTGTGTGTGTGCTGGTGGCTCAGTGCTGTGGTTTAGAGGTTAGAGTGCGAAAAGGTGTTGCAATTCTGATTGGCCCAAGCCCAAAGGGACAGACTCCGAGGAGTATTCGTCTCAGCATCACTTTATTCTGTTTCCAGGCAGGATTTCTCTGTGTGTGTGTGTGTGTGTGTGTGTGTGTGTGCCCACTTTCTTCATTATTCACTTGGAGAGGACCTTAATTAATCAGCTGGTTTGTTCTTAATTACTCCATTTGCAGGCCATTGGAATTTGCTGAGCAGTTGATTCCCTCCCGACGTGTTGTCCACAGCGCCAGAAAAAGGAGAGAGAAAAAGCAACAAACACACATGATACACACACACACACACACACACACACACACAAACACACACACACACACAACCAGCTTAGACCAGGCCAGAGCAAACCCTGTTAGCCTCCCAGCCACGCTCACTACAGCACCACTTCTCACTCTGTCAGGTGATAACAAGCACCAGCGCGAAATAGGCCAAGATGTCAGCAAGGGGGCTCTCACCTATAGCTTCCGAGTCTTTCTCTCTCTCCGTTTCTCTGTATTCTCTCCTTCATTCTCTCTGTCTCTATCCTTTCCTCGGTCTCTACCCTTCCCTCTGATGCTGGCAGGTCTGAACACATGCACAGTGCACTCAATGACACTGTGGTATAAGAGCCAACATGAAGCAACCCGCCGTGCTCGTTGATATATATAACACAACAAAGGCACGATTGAGTCGGGGGGCTTCGGGAAAACAAAAGTCCATTCTACACTTTTGTCGGCCCGATATGGACAAAAAGCAGTCAGATGACTGAGTCACACCATTGAAAACCACAGTTGGTCAGATTGTTGTGTTGCTTGTTTGTTTCAGCTGGATCGCAAACGGCTGTTACAGTAAACAATCCAAGACTAAGGACAAGAAATCCAAAGGCAAAGGGCCTGGCAAATGCGGGAATGTTTTTGGAATATGGAGTCATAGACACCTGGAAGAGATATAGAGAAAGAGAAAGTATAGAGAAAGAGAAAGCAGCAGTATAGAGAAAGCAGCCAGGAAAAAGGGAGAGAGTTGAATGTGAGAGAGAGGAGTGAGACAGAGACAGAGAGAGAGAAAGAGAGAGAGAGACAAAAAAGAGTGAGAGAGAATATAAACTTGAGCCGTGTTGGTGAGGGGGTGTCACAGGAAGAGCGAACCTTTTTTTCTAAACCTGTCAGAGGCACTAACAGGACTCACAAACTCTATCTTTATCTAGGTCATGGAGGCCTTTGGGTGTCTGAGCTGCCTGCCTGCCCGAAATAGACGGCTATTTGTGAATATATTTGCCTTCTGACACCTGTCGAGCAGAATACCTGGTAGCAAGGTAGGATTCATTATCGCTCAATGCCCATGCATGGCTATATGCCCCTACAACTCCACATATTTCAGCCACCCACTTGGTACTTCACCCTAAACCCAACAGGTGGCTAACCTACTGTGCTTTTTTTCCAGCAGGGTGCTTATACTGGAGCAATAAGTGCTAGTCAGAATACATTATGTGTCGTCTCAGACAGAGGTCTCATTGTTCCTACGGCACGACAAGGGAATGTACCCTCACTTGGGATTTTGAAACAGTTTTTGCAATGGCTTTTGATGAATGGCAGAGACATATTGACGTCTGAGCTGGGGTCCTTTTGCAACAGCGCAGGATGCTGGAGTGCTGATTTAGGCAGGACTGTGGTGACGATGACCGAGATGGGGGGAAGTAAGAGGAACCCAGTGATTGAAAGCAGCTGACTGAGAGCCTGTGTGTGTGTGTGTGTGTGTGTGTGTGTGCGCGTGTCTGTGTGTGCGTGTGTGTGTGTGTGTGTGTGTGTGTTTCCTACCCATAGGTCAAATGCATCAAATGCAGCTAATTCTGCATTTGATGCATTGTGTGTGTATGTGTGTGTGTGTGTGTGTGTGTGTGTGTGTCACTGGCCACTGAGACACGACTGATGCGTGGCCACAAGCCCAAGGCCCTGCCAGGGGGATGTGTGAGTGCTGGAGGCCAGGCTTGGTGAGGAGGAAGCCTGGGCATAGCAGAAGCTGGAGTGGTGTGGGTGGTGGCCCTGGTGTGAGTTAGTCATGTGCTGTCCCTGAGCACAGCATTAGTCATATTCACCTTGGCCTCAATGCCCCCCTTTTATCTCACTATCTGTAGTCTATGTGCTGTGCTGTAATTGTGTGTGTGTGCGTGTGTGTGTGTGTGTGTGTGTGTGTGTATGAGAGAGAGAGAGAGAGAGAGAGAGAGAGAGAGAGAGAGAATGTGTCTGTACTACATTTGGTCTGCACTGTAGCGTGTCTGTGTGGTGCCTCTGTGTATGTGTGTGTATACATGTTTGTCCTGTGAGTGTGCATACATAACACATGTAGTGTGTATTATGTGTGTGTGTGTGTGTGTGTGTGTGTGTGTGTGTGTGTGTGTGTGTGAGTGGGACAGAGTGGCGTGCTCATGCAGGCGTGCCTGGATGGCTCATCTTTGCTGGTCGGCGCACATCTGCTGTGCGTTGGCTTGTTGCTGTTGTTGTTGTGTCAGACAGGAGTGCAGTGAGTTCTTGGCACAGCAGCCTATAATCAAACCCACACCCAAAAACCCACACAGAGGAGTGACGCCCGCCCACGCACTCACACCCCCGCACCCTAACACACACACACACACACACACACACACACACACACAGAAGGAGTCACATGCACATCCTGTCCCTGGAGCAGGACTCTCGGTTGACTGCGAGCTCTCACACCCTCTCTCTCTCTCTCACGCGCTAAAATATGCAGAAAACCACTGTGGGCAGGAAGGTGCATTAGCGAGAGGACAAGGAAGAAAGAAAGAAAGAAAGAAAGAAGGTAGAGAGAGAGAGGGAGGAAGGGTGGACGGAGGGACTATAGCAGCCCGATCGGGATAGGCTAGCCGCTTTCGCTTCAGCTCAGCCAGGTTCATTGGTCCGCTTGGCTCACAGCTTGTGAAGCACTTGTGCTGTGATGACTACTCCACATCTCAGCCACCCACAGCTCCCTCTCTCCAGCTCTCTCTTTCCCTCTACCGCCACCCCCCCCACCCCCTTCCCCCATCTCTCTCTCCGTGTCCTTCTATCTTTCCATTCTTTTCTCTTCAGTTTTCTGCAGCTCAAAGCAAGGGACTTTACTTTTAATCCATGTCCACTGACAGATGAATGAAATAATAGGTAGAAGCAATCAGAGAAATCTGACAGACAGACGGATATATACAGTGTGTTCAAAGATAAGGTCATATTGCCCATATCCTTGGGTTCTTTCTGGTGCCTAGGGTAATAGCTCAGGCATTTGGTTGACCATAGCACTAAGATCAGGGAACTGAGATGGAGGCTTAATGGTGGACGCTTGATTTTGTGATACGCCATGTTTTTGGTTATGAAACTTGTTTTTATCTAATGTTTTGAATGAACAAAGCACGAGTGGGAAGAATTTCATGGAGCTCATGATGGCCTCCACCCTAATGAGATTCCTGAAGCTTTTTGGAATTAAAACAACTCAAAAACATTACAGACCTGTCACCATAACTACTAGAAGGCAGGGGGTTTTTCATTCCGTCTGACCACAAAAACAAGATTGTAGGTCATTTCAATTAGTGATTAAATCACAAGGAAGTATTTCCCTGGTGT
Organism: Limnothrissa miodon; assembly: GCA_017657215.1. Lineage (NCBI taxonomy): Eukaryota > Metazoa > Chordata > Actinopteri > Clupeiformes > Clupeidae > Limnothrissa > Limnothrissa miodon. Next base: position 1,098,327 of record JAGFZM010001940.1, read on the forward strand.
GCAACAGTGGAATATGTAGCCTCTCTCAGGGTGAACAAGAGTCTATTGAGGTGGGATAATTCTTTTTCATTATCATTGGGAGACTACTATCTTACTTTATAGTCATCTGTACCAAGGCTGGCAAGGATTGTGGAGGGCACAGTATATGGAGTATACTCACATACAAACAGGCAGACCTACAGACAGACAAGCACATAGACATACAGAGAGACAGAGAGACAGACAGACAGAAAGATATATATATAGATAGACAGATTCTAGAGAGAGAGATGACAAAGGAAAGCAGTTACAACCTCCACCCTCACCCAGATACACACACGTGCACACACACAGGGTTTGAGTGTGAGGCCTGTCATTTGTGCTGAGGTGTGTGACTAATGTTAAAGAGCACGGAGCATGACTCATCCTCACTTAGCGATCACCACTACTGATGTGCGCATGGATCTCCCCATTACTAGCAGAAGGACGCGCACACACATGCAGACACACACACACACACACACACACACACACACAATATCAAATGGAGAAAAAAAGAGCACAAAATATCTCTTCTCCAACTTCAAAGCCTCACACACTCCTGACAGGATGATACATAGAAGACAATGGGAAGCATGAGGCCCCATAAAAGTCACATTCTTGGCTCAGCAGCCGGGGATTTGGACAAGGACCACAGAATTCTCTGATTCTGATAATATTGACGATGTGAAACTTTTCCAGTGCTTTCACAGATACCGCTGATAAGGAAATTGACATTCTTTTCACATTTTCACATTTAAACAAACACACACACACACACACACACACACACACACACACAGTTGTTAGAGCACTACCATTGAAAAAACACCAATGTTTCACCTTTTTCACTAAGGATTACGTGTGCATTTAGATCTTCAGATCAAAGCCTTTGGCCCTGGATCTGAACCATCTATCATTCCTGCACTTGGTGACTGAGTAAGCAAGGGCCTTCCTTCCTTCTGACTGGTGTGTGTGTGTGTGTGTGTGTGTGTGTGTGTGTGTATGTGTGTGAGGATCCTGGTTATTTAGGGTGCCCCTGGGTCAGCCATGCTAAGGAGGATGTGGGGCTTGTTTTTATGGCACTCTGCTCCCAGTGGTCCTGCTTCCTCAGCCCCGGCCTGCTCTTTATCGCTCTCAGCTTCTCCCCTCCGCTCCGCTGCTACTGACCTTGGGGCTTACAGGAGGGCGCGGAGGTTAGCATCTTCTAATGCCTTCAGCCGGACTCCTGGTGGACGGCGGCACCTGAAACACTCCTTCTCCTACACACACACACACACACACACATACACAAGACTACCATCCCACAGCACACACACCTCCTCCTCCTCTCCGCTTGTGTGACCTTTTGAAGTTTACGACTCCCCCCCTCACCCACCCTGTTTTCTACCCAACCCCACCCCCTTCCTTTAATTCACCAGTCCCCAGTATTTCACTGGAACTCTTTCTCTTGAGGGCCAGATCCACCCATCTCTTCCCAGACACCCCTTCGACCCTCGACTCCTTCCCCCCCCCCCACTTCTTCGTTTCTCTCTTGCCCCAGGGCCATGCTCCTTGCCTGGGTTTCCTCCCACTCTCTCTCCCCCCCCCCCCCCCAACAACCCACCCCCCTCAACCCTTGTCCCAGTCCCCTTGGGCCAAGCGTGCCTCTCACATTCTTTTGCTGTGACTCTCTCTGTTTACACTCCTCTCCTTTTTTAGTACACTTCGTAGCAACATTCCTTGTACTGACTTTTGTTTTTTCTTCATTTTAAATCTCTCATCCAATCATTTAGTAGTACAGTCAAAAATGAAAAAAGACTAAAAGAAAATGACGGCTATCTAATTTGATCTGATGGTGTTATCTGTAAAGTTTAGCCTGCCTCCACATTCTGCTTAAAGGCTTTCCATGACTTCATCTAACAGCACTACATGTGGCACACTGCAGTTTCAGCAATGACTAGTAAAACCCGACGAAAATCTGGGGAAAATCTTTAAACTTCCCTTTTATTTGCCCATTATATTTACACCAAATAAAAAATAGATACAGTGACAGAGAAGTAGAGACAGAGAGAACAAAAGAGAGCAAGAGAGAGAGAGAGAGTGACAGAGATGTGGTAAGAAAGACAGCCTGTTCACCTATCAAGAAGGCTATCTTTTCCCTGTGTGTGTCACCAGCGTGCTGCCTACAAGACAGTCAGTACATTCAAATGTCTTTGTCTGAGCGCCGCTCACATTATTTTCATTCCTTAGACCATGGTGGCAGGGAATGCACTATTCTAAATCCTGCCCTAAGTCAAGGTGTCTTGAGCAACAGCCGCTACCCGTCTTTTGGTCCTTATTAGGGGTTATACTTGACACACAGTCATCACTCACTCATCGGCATTTTCCACCTGGCATTGTGGAATCCATCTTGTGGCTTGTTTTTGACTCACGACTGTGTGAATGCACGTCCAGACTGTTGCTTTATATAATCCAGAAGAAAATGACAGTTGACATGATTCTGATACTATCAAGACTGTTTCCATCTTTCCTTTCCCCCCAATCTGTCTGTCTGTCATTACTTCTGCTATATGTTTTCACAAGAGCTTTAGAAGAGCCATTTTCATAAAAGCGTGCACGTACCACAGTTTTCTAATAACCCTTAGACAATGGCATCTGTGAGCTGTCTCTAGGCATTTCCCTGTCCCAGACAGGCCAAGCTCTCTAGCCAGGGTCTGAAGTTTGAGTCTACCCAGGGGTGGGAGCGGGATAGTGGGCAGGCGAGTGGGTGGATAGCCCTTGGTGGGCGGGCTGAAGTGACAAGGAGGAAAGCAAGCAAACCGGACAGCCCAAAGGTGCTGATGTCAGTGCAATGGAATTGGCCTGTGCACAGGCTCTGGTTCTCTCTCTCTCTCTTTCTCTTGCTCTCTCTCTCAGTTTCTCTCTCATTCTGTGTTATGTTCTCTGCGACACGACGCTCTTGGCTGCTGAGCCACCCACGCATCACGCCCTCTGATCCGGCAAGAATGCTGGATCCCTGGACTCGCTCTCCCTGCCTCACCCCAAACCCTCAATCCCCCAACCCCCAAACTCCAGTTCTTCTACCCACCACC
>JAGFZM010001940.1:1101428-1153196 GCA_017657215.1 Limnothrissa miodon
TCCATTACAGTCCCTCTGCACACACACACACACACACACACACACACATACACAAACTCACACACACCAAAACACCTATGTTACTTATATGCCCAATGAGCTGTGATTACATGTTTCTTATCCACGTCACTTCTTTTCCTTTACTGCTCAGTTGCCACATAGAAAATGTTCTCCAACGCTAAACTCATCAAGTGAACCGCACCCTTTTAAAGCCATTTTCAAGTGAAACAGGATATTCCCATTTTGGTCCCACTCTACACCTGTCTACAGAAACAAACAAATAGACAGACAGACAGGACAAACAATCAAACAAACAAATATAGCTCTACTGAAAAACGTAACCTCCTTTGGCGGAGATAATGACAGTAGGTGCTGACCTCCCATGGAAGGCATGGCAAGCTAATAGAAGTGGTTGACTGCAAATGCACTGGGGAGAAGCTGTTTGTGTGGAAATGATTATGCCTCACCTGTGCATCAGTCAAGGGGCAAGAGGGGTGGGTTGGTAAATAACTCCTTGGAGCGAATCCTTCGCAAAACAAACATGGCCTGGCAGGTGAATGTTTCGATGTATCACCTGAACCGTGCTAAACACCTCTAAGTCCGCAGCTTTAGAGGTGACGAAAGTGAGAGAGAAAGGGAAAAAGACAGAGAGAGAAAGAGAGAGAGAGCGCTGTCTTTCCTGTTTTCCATAAACCAATGGCAGGTGAGGAGCCTGATGGCTTTCAGCTGATGTCTTGACATGGAGTGGAGCTGGCGCTTGAGTAGCTTGGGATGATGTGAGTCACCGAAAGGAAAGAACACGCTACTGGACATGTCAGGACGAGTGAGCGTCTGCTCTGTCGGACAATGACAGCAGATGACCTGCGCCCAGATGACCTGACCAAACCAGGAGACGGACTGAATGAGCGTGAGTGTGCTGAGCTAGTGAAAAGCCCGGAGCCAGCAGATAAAAGAACCACTCATCATCTTCTGTAGAATACCTCTGAGGAGAGAGGTCACACTCGAGGCCACCTGTGTGAGTGTGTGTGAGTGTGTGTGTGTGTGTGTGTGCGTGTGTAGGGTGGGTGTGGATAGGGTATTATGTTTCTGTCACCACCACCTGCTACCACTTGTGAGTGCAGCGTTCAAATAACACCCACTGTATTCCCAGACATACCCCCTCACTGCTGCCATTACGGGCCTCAAAGATTAACCCTCGGCTTAAATGACAAATTGGAATGATCATTTTGCACATTAGCTTCGTTCCCACACACAATTACAGATGCCAAATGTGTCAAGTATCAGAGGATCGTATGCTGGAAAACATATCCCAAAACAAATCCCCCCGCTTGACTTTTGATATTCCTATTACACTTGGAAGTGCATAGCACTTAGGCCAAACTGGGATAACATTGTAAAGCGGAATATGATTGCGTCATGTTACATCAACATTGACGAATCACAACGATGACTGTATCTTGCCATTAATCCGTGGCACTGAGGAAATCTGTAATGAGACGCAGAGGTAAGGGCTGCTGATCTTTGGGTACTGATGTGGAGGAGATTGCCCGACGGCGTTCCAGAGATGCATGAGTGTGTGAATGTTTGACAGTCATCAGTGCTTGTTCACTTTGGTACCACCCACACCACTGTGGCATTGGCACGGAGGGGTTTAAGCACGGGCACGCATGCGCACATCCACGCATACACACACATACACACACACTCCTACCTCTCGGTTGTGTGTGTGTGTGTGTGTGTGAAGTTTACACAGAGCACATTCTTCTGTCTGTGTGCAGAGAAACACACACACACATACACACACACATACACAGTGGGAGGCCCAGGGAGGGAGAGGAGAGGGGCTCCCTGGCATAACCAAGTGAGACACTCTCGCTTGCGGGTATATTTCATAATCTCCCCCCCCCCCCCCCCCCCTCCTCCCTCTGCTCCTGCCTCCACCTCCTCTCTCTGCCCTCTGCTCTGCTTTCCTGTCTATCTCTCCTGTCTTCTCTCCTCCTTCTCTGTGCTCCTCTCCTCCCCTGCATTCCTGCCTGAGTGGGTGGAAGGTTGAATGGGGTTGTTGGAGGCCAGAGAGGTAGCAGGGGTTAGAACGGGATGAGCCGCGGGGACCATCCCTCGTCCGTCTGTGTCCATGTTCACGTCCTCTTCCTGTAATCATGAAACCGGGGGAGGACGTAGAGGGTTGCTCGAGTTAGTGTGTGTGTGTGGGGGGGGGGGGTGCTGTGCGGTGTGTGTGTCGCACAGAAAGACAGAGAGAGTACAAGGCAGGTGTTTCCGAAAAGGGTTTCCTTGGTTTTTGTTGTTGTTTTTTTTGTTTGTTTGTTTTACATTATCCAGACAGGCCGTCAGTTCATAGCCGGCTGCTGTCCTCACAGACAAAGCTTATGGTAAAGTGGCAATCAGAGAGAGACCCCTGCTGGTGATCGGTTGACACTGCGGCTTCAGCTGTTTGAGAAAACTTCACAGCTTTGGTCAACTGCCCTGAACAGTGGCATTCACAGGATGTATATTAGAGACACTAAGACCTAAACAAAGATTCTAAAACTTTGTGTGGATATGTAAATCTTTTCAACAAACACAGCTTACTATTGATATGCATTTGTGACAGAAATCCAAAAGATTACCAAAACAATAGGCTGCCTGTTGAGTCTCGAAGTTGTTTTTATTTAAGCCTGGGAATGGGAAACAGGTCCTGGGGTGATGAGACAGGCTGTTAAGCCTGAATAAACCTCAAATCACCTCCAGCCTTGTAATCCCAAAACTGACACAGCTCCTTGCAGGCCTGTTGTTTTAATGTTAGCCTAATATCCCCCAACACATGCACCCAAAACCACCTTTGGATTGTCTTTCAAATATCCTCAGAATCCCTGACATTCAATGGCGGGGTTGTTCATTGTCTTCCACGGAGGAACTGCCAATCTTGGCCAATAATGGCTTTGTTTCAGGCCTGAGACTTTCTCTGTTTGGCTCATAGGTGCCTTGCTCTGAAGTGCACCGGCGTCAGAGGTGGTGATGGCAGGGGCCTGTGGGTGAGAGGAATGTACAGCAGGAGCGGAGAGGACAGGAAGGCCTGGAGGGAGGGGCTGCGTTAGGCCAGAGATGCTGCACTTCCTCTTCCTGCCTCGTCAATGCCAGCAATCCTGTTATCGATTCAGCCCACGTATCAGCCTGGTGCACACCCACCTACATTTACTGGAATACACATACAAACATGCACACGCACACACACTCAAACAAACATACACACACACACACACAAACTAAAAAATCTCTGTGTGGCTGCAAATAGCCTGATCAAGTATGGCTTGCATAAAACCACAACGTATGGGGTTGTAAATATATTTAAGGGCTTTTATTCCTTCTTCTGCCTAAACTTGTTTTCCAGCCCTTTGCCCATTTAAAACCCTGAGCTAATGCGTATGCCATCCTGTGTTCTTTAACCGTCAGATCATTAAAGAGGAGAGTGGCGGCTTGAGAGAATTTGAAATAATCCTGTGGCATCAACACCAAGGCAACAGCTGTGCCATGGGGCACCAGAACATCCCCAAATGGAACACCCTCAAAAAGAGCCAGATCCAAACCAGATCACAGCCAGAACTTGCAGGGGTCCATTTACTACAAGTATGGTTGCTAAGCAAGGAACAAAGTTTCACAATGTTTTGCTTGCAATGTTTTTGTTTCTGCCAACCACCAACGTGTGATAAAGAGCGTATCTTATTTATCTTACTTTGCAGTAAGAAACAGTAACATTTACAGAATATATAACCATAGAATGTTGAGGTCTATGCAATCTGTGATTTAAAGCACTTAAAGCAGTCTTTCTTTGCACTCTGCATAATTGAATGGGTATTGTATTTGATAAGATTTGGCGCTCTCAGAAAATGTCATGAAGTGCTTCAGAGAGTGAGAGAGAAAGAGAGAGAAGGAAAGAAAGAGAGAAAGAGAGCTTGCCTCATCAGGTTCAGCGCCACTGTGATGCGAAATAATTGCGCTTCTATGGAAACGAGAGTAGGTGTCACATGCAGTCTACTGTAACCGGCTGCTTTCGGTGGTCACAGTAACAGAGCATAAACATCAACAGCCCAGGTTGAAATTAATGGCAAACGTTGAACTGCAATGTTAGCGAAACTCAACACTGCAACACTGCATGCAAGAGAGCAAGGTAAAGGCTAGAATGGAATTCATACGCACAACCTGTGCACAAACTTCATGGTGTGTATTTGTAACGAACTGACAGCATATTTTTTTTGGTTTTGTGTCCCCTCTCACATAGTCTTGCACCCTTGATTGTTGGTATGGGGTGGGCCCCTGACACTGGTTGGTGAGGAACAGAGACATGACAGAGGAGGAGAGGGGTCAGAAGATACCTCAACATGACATGTGCCAGGGGCATGAGTGGCTTGTGGAAGTGGCACATAAATTATTAGTGGCATCGATTGGCATACGGAAGTGGCATGTTAGTGATTTGAACTGCATGTAAGAAAGACACAGTAACTACTATCAACAGAATCTACTCGACCACAACCAATCTGGCTTTAAGAGCGGCCACTCCACTGAAACAGCTCTACTATCTGTGGTTGAAGCCTTAAAAGAAGCCAGAGCGGAATCAAGGTCATCTGTACTCATCCTGCTTGACCTGTCAGCTGCGTTTGATACGGTAAACCACAGTATTCTATTGTCTATACTGTCAAACATGGGCATCAAGGGTGATGCATACTGCTGGTTCGAATCCTACCTCACTGGGCGACTGTTCAAAGTGTCCTGGCTAGGACACACCTCTGCGCCTTACCACCTTGCTACTGGAGTACCCCAAGGATCTGTGTTGGGTCCCCTTCTTTTCTCCATCTATACCACTTCCTTGGGCCAAATCATCCGCCAGCACGGCTTCTCCTACCACTATGCCGATGATACCCAGCTCTATCTGTCATTCTCACCCGATGACCCAACCATCCAAACGCGAATCTCGGATTGCCTCTCTGACATCTCTGCATGAATGCAAGACCATCATCTCCAGCTGAACCTCTCAAAAACCGAGCTGCTGGTCCTCCCAGCTAAACCAACTATGCGCCACAACATTTGCATCAACTCTGGCTCCTTGTCTCTTGCTCCCTCACGGGTAGCCAGGAACCTAGGTGTTATGATTGACGACCAGCTAACCTTCAATGACCATGTTGCTTCTGTTGCCCGGGCCTGCCGCTTCGCACTATTCAATATCAAAAAGATCAGACCATACCTAACTCAACAAGCCTCCCAATTGCTGGTTCAAACTATGGTCCTCTCACGCCTTGACTACTGCAATGCCCTTCTGGCAGGACTTCCTGCCTGTGCCGTCAAGCCACTTCAGATGATCCAAAATGTTGCGGCGCGTCTCATCTTCAATCAGCCGAAGAGGACGCATGTCACCCCTCTGCTAATCGAGCTCCACTGGTTTCCTCTGGCGGCTCGCATCAAATTCAAATCACTGATGCTGACTTACAAAGTGCTTAGAGGATCTGCCCCTTTTTATCTAAGCGCTCTCATAAAAGCTCAGGCTACCCCCCGACAACTCCGGTCCTCCAATGACTGTCGACTGGCAGTCCCGGCACCTCGCCCAAAGCAATCCAGACTCTTCTCATGTGTCGTCCCACGCTGGTGGAATGACCTACCAAAAACAATCAGAACAGGGCCATCTCTGGAGGCCCTCAAAAAGCTCTTAAAGACCCAGCTATTCAGAGAACATTTTCTATCCTAGCACTAAAATGAACTGAAGCACTATCCCCTAGCACTATGCTCCTTAAGGTTTCTGCTATGTAGCTTGATTGTTATCCTCGTTTTGTAAGTCGCTTTGGATAAAAGCGTCTGCTAAATGCATAAATGTAAATGTAAATGTACTGACTTGTAGTAGTTCCCTTCAGCTTTTACCGTGAGCAATATTCCTTTTCACCATATCATGCATTGCATTTGAAAGATGACTATTTTAGTCAGTATTTTTGTAGCATCATTTGCACTGTGACATGTAAGATTATTGCTGCTTGTAGCAGGCTATGCTGCTGGTTTACGGCTGCGTTGGCACAAAGAATTTAAAAGTAAAGTAGTTGAATGAAGGAAAAGCTGTTTTATGCTGTAGTATTGCTGTAGTATTGCAATAGTTCCCAGATCCACTGTGTTTCTGCAGGCTAAGTGCTATTTTTAATGAATGCCTTTTGTGTCAAAAACCAAAACCAGCTGATAACTGTGTGCCTGATGCTATAAAAAGGAACATTTTCTATGGTTGGTTTGATCATAATCTCAGGCTTAAAGGGTCTCACAGTCTTAACATTAGTTGAATAATGTGGTAAGCTTAAAGCTAAATGGAGTCCTGAAAGAAACTGTCAAAGGTCAGTTAGAAGGAAGTTGACTACAGGCTTTGACTGTAGGGCCAGCATAAACCAGTTCTACTTAGCAGTAAAGAACAATACAGCATGTACTGAAAACGTAGACAATTGTTCATTTATTCATAAGTTAAATATAATATTTAATAAATGTTAAAATAATCATCAAAATACAGATGCATCACTTCAATCAATGCTTAGAAAATATCAAACACTGCTCCACAAAACCAAGATTGCCTGAAAGATGCTTTGATGTGTCTACCAATACTGGTTTCAATTTGGCAGGCCACATAAAACAATGGGTAAGACCTGCTGGTAAATCTAAGTATACTCAAGTCCACTCTGACAGTTCTGAAGCACCACTAAAGCATTAATTAAGTATCCTTGCTTCATAATAAGTATGCTAAATTGATAACACTTCTCTCAAACTGGTAAGTACACTACACACTACATGCAGAATTGAAAACTATGATTCAAACACACATCCAATTCATTTGGGTTTTGCCATCCTCATTACTTTCTTTATTAAATGTGACTTTTATCTTCAAAGTGCACTTTCTGTCAAAACATAGTGATTTGGATGTCTACTGTTTTAAATTATAGAACATGTAAAATGTCCCTATTAGGCTGCTGCTCTTTGAGTTTACTCAAAGTACTGTATGTTGACAGGAATGCTAGTTCCTCCACCACTTACTGGGAAGAGCAAACCACAACTTCCAAATAAGTAAATATTGCATAACTCATGTTTTTATGAGTGATGCATGACATTCATTCAGCCATTTAGCGCCAAAACAAACATTACTTAGAGACTCCCTTATCCGAGGCAAAATTCACACATTTGAAAGCAGTGACCCATCTTTAATATACAGCAGCACATTCACTCACTCCAAGCCCAAATAACATTATGTGAGGGGATTTTATTCCAGTTAAGCCTACTAAATGTAACGGACTATTTAACCCTAAGTAACGTTAGCCCGCACACGCTTTGAGAAAGCACAACATAAACCAGAATTTGCTATATGTAATTACAATTGGCTATCCCTTTTTCAACAGCACTGTGGCAATAAAAGCGTTCCAGGTTTTTCAAATCAAATGTACTGTGCACGGGGGAGCTGTCTGCTGATTGGTGGATCACTGTCTGGACAGGACTGTCTGGACTATAAATATGTGTGTGTGTGTGGGTCCTTATAAAAAGAGCACTTGAGAGACAATATCAGACAGTATGTATTGTGAGAGAAGCGGACATTGTGTTCTGGGCCAGATACCTTGAGCCTACCAGCCTCTCGTCCTCCTCCCACTCCTCTCTGGCTGCTCAACGCAGCCCACTGGTTTGTCTCTCAGGCCAGGCTCTATAGCGCTCCTCTCTTCTCTTCTACACTCCTCTTCACTCCCTCCATCAAGGAAGTGCAAAAATAAAAGCTGTTGCCATGGAAACCCTCTGTACCATCCTCCACCCAAAATCCCTGTCTCTGTTAAGGGAGCATAGGATGACAGGTGTGTGTGTGTGTGTAGTGAGATGGTGGGGGGTTAGTAGTTGGAGGACTAGGTTGTGTTTAAGCAAAGCATTGGCTCATGTGGGAGACCAGACCTATTGGATGTGCACCTTACAGAAAAATTTGCATGGCTGTGGAATTTGCATGGCGCGGGCTCAACTGCGGTGATCTGGGGAGGTGCCATGCGGGAAATAAGAGTTGTGCCTTTCGTTGTTGTTTGTTGTCCCTGGGGCATGCAATGTGCGGCACCTTTGGAGGGCCGCAGAGCGTCTGTATCCTGGCACAGGAGACACAAACAGCCGTGGTTGCCGTGGGTGTGGACCGGTTGTTTAGCTTCTGACGCATTTGCACACACTCCACGCCCCGTCCATACACACACACACACACACACACACACACAAACACACACGCAAGCACACACCCCTCCTCGGAGCCAGGGCTGATATGCATATCCCACAGGCTTCCATTCATGCAAGGTGAGCCGGTGCTGACATGACGGCATGCTGCCATGACAACCAGCATGCACACTGACATGTGCCTGCACGCACAATAATAAAGTCATTCTACTGCCTCCACGCCTCCAGAGTCATGCTATTTAACCTCTGACCCATCCCCCCTCTCTTTCTGTCTTTCCCTACCTATCTTTCAGCATAGCTGACTACTATCAACTAATACTATCTTCATATAGTAGGCTTAATTGAACAGCTATGAGTTGGGGATAGGTATGATGTATACTGAGAATGACAACCCAGATGAATCTATTTTTTTGCCCTGTATTCAATTTATTAAGGACACTATCCTAAAACAAAGACTGGTAATCTCAACAGCAAGAGCCTCATGTACTAGTAACTGTTGAAAAAGTTTATTGCGTTTTACCTTTTTTTCAGTGTACTGAATGAATGAATGAATGATAGATATAAATGTATATCTAAAAAAGGACTACATTTGTATAGTCTAAAACTTAATCTTATATCTATGGGTATATATGCAGTGATATCTCTTAATGCATTCTTAAATCTTGCAACTATTGCATTCGGCTCACCTAGTAGAGGCCTGAATGCTGAGCAAAGCCTGTGGCAGGCTTTCCAAACATACAGTAGGGAGAGAGAGAGAGACAGAGAGTACAAAGCCCTCATCAAATTACTTTATCTTTCTCCCGACAGCCGATGCATTTGATATGGTAATTGCGTTTGCGTGTTTCTTTGTTTCCATGCAACTTGTCCGACCCATTAGATTTTAAAACAAGTCAATTAGGCTGAAGCCTGTGGGGATGTAAATGCCTCGATGTTGTGACTTTCTAGAAATGTATTCAACAGTACTTTATTTAATTACAGTCTCAGGCGTATTACTCAAAGTCTAAAAGCCCAGACAATAATCAACTTCCAGCCTAATACAACACATGATTATACAACGTTAGCTTTGGGCTGGCATGGTGGCAGTAACAAATTTCTGTGTTACTCGGTGTGTGAATGCAAAAAGCTCTGCATTTGATATTTAGATTGCACTGAAGGTAATATCCGGTGTGGATCAACCAGGAGCTCTGTTGTTCAGTGCTGCCAATAGCAAAAATAACCAGTTGATACCAATATAGCCTTATATACACATTCATTCTTTGTGTAGATATTCATAGAGGATCCTCTATATGTGAGGACACTTCAGGGGGTGATTGTGTCACATGGCGGAGTGTACTGGGAAGTGATGGCGTCAGACAGGGATCCGGTTGGCGGCGGTGCTGGAAGGGCTTGGCTTGTCTGCACACAATTCTGTGGCCCTGGCCTTTTGCCGATCCTCGTCATTTGCTCAGCTCAGCTCATCTCCCACTCAGCTTCATCACACCTTCACACGTGCTTGGCCTCGAAAGAGACACATTTTGCAACTCCCACTCACCCTGCTGCTGCCCCCCCATACCCCACACCACAGCACGCACACACACACACATACACACACGCACACTCACAAACACACCTCCCACCACAGCAACAGCAATGCTACCTGCAAGCTGGCTGTCCACCTCCACATGCATGTGGAATAACAATACACTATCGTGTTTGATCTCTTAAAGGCACATGCACAACAACACCAGGACAGGAAGCAGCCCACTGCAGCAAACAGCAACCCTTTGGTGTGGTGGTACCTGCATTTTGCAAGCACAAAAAAAACATGGCAAGTGTTTACCACGGTGTAAGGCAAGCAGCCCTCTGTAACCGGATAAAGGATGCTGGAATGGCCTGGCAATCAATGTAATAGATTGCATTATTACAGCTACTTTGAATATATTATACAGGTCACTGTTTCAATGAGTCTACAATAGAAATTATTTTCAGAGACACAATATAGTACATACATATTTGCTGTCAGATACAACCAACAGAATTAGTGTGATCTTTAGGCACTAAAGCCAGTACGATGCTAAAGACATCAGTAAAGAACTTGTGTATCTAAGTATCTGTGTTGGGTTTCAGAATGACTGCAGTCACCAATTAGCAAAAATGCAAACATGATAATTGTCTTAGATATTGGTCTGTTGATAATTAAATGTTAATAAGAGCTTGACCGGTAATGTTAGACCATTTTAGTACGCTATAGGGCCAACCATTACATCAGAATGGTAGAGATGTTTGTGGAGGCTGAGGGGTCTTTGCCCCAGCCGTCCCCTTATAACTACAGTATAAGCTCTTCAGCATTTAACATAGCTGGGCTCCTGGTCAGACTCATTTCAGTGCCAAAGATCAAAATAGTGATGGCAAAGGGTTTTTTGGCTAAGTGTGTCACCTGTGGTACACCTGTCAGCTAGTGTGAGAGAGAAAGAGAGAGAGAGAGAGAGAGAGAGAGAGAGAGAGAGAGAGAGACTGTCAGCTAAGCAAACAGCTGAGTGGAAAAGTGTGGCAGTGAACAGGAAGCCATAGAGTGCGTGCGTGGGAGGCACAGGCCGAGGGCGCACTCACATGGGCCCAAAGGCGTGGGTATTTTTAACCTGGCTGTGCTCCCCCAATATGCTCTTCTTTGGCCCATCATGCAAAAAAGTGGGTCTATTTGTGGGACCAGGTGTCTGAACACTTACCTCACACTGGGGACCTTCTGAGATGCTTATGGTGCAGACTGAAAAACAATAACATTAATAATAATAATAATAATAATAATAATAATATAATAATACTACTAATAATAAAAACATGAGTTGGCATTTGTATATGCAAACAAGTCTTCTAGATAAACAGCTGGTCTCCTTCTTTCTCATGCGATATGAGACGAACAATGCTGCTGACAAGGTGAATTGCAAACAAGATATTCAGCAAGATTTTCTATCCGCCAGTCTGGTTCTTACTTTAATGGCTTATTACCCATTGCATAACTATCAGCAACATGCAATGTTACAATTAAACAAATATGGCAGCATCAGATGTTAGAAGATTCTTGTTATCAGTTGCAGAAGACCTGCACCATGGATCTTATTTATTATAATGTTTATAACGTTTTTCAAGATACCTCTGTTACTGTCACTTGCAGACCAGTTTCAATTGATCACACATTGTTTCTTAACAACAAAACAGAGGTCTTCAGATTTAAAATCAAATTGAGCAGATTTCTGTGCAGTAAGTAAACTGTCCACAACGTGCACCAATTAAGACTGTTCAGTGGAAACAAGTGCAACCGCAGAAGTCATTTCAAAATGTTAGATCTGCATGATTACTGCATGTGAATCACATGGACAAAGGACAGACATTTGAATGGTCCCAGTTTTCGAATGCCCACAGTTCAAATAAAATGATATAATTAGTCACTTCTTATGACAATTGCAGGCTTCAGATTAAATCGCCCTTTAGATGACAAAAGTCTAGTAAATAAACACTACAGAGAAAACGATTGTTTATGGCAGATGTAACTTCTACCTTGTCACATTATAAATGTATTTGTGGATTAATAGTCAATGAGCAGACGTCCTTTAATTTTTTTCATCTAAATAACTTATTAGAGACTTATTAAAGAAACTTCTGAGATGGGTTACAGATGAATGGCCTAATTGTAGGCTTCTTTTAGACTTCTGCATTGATCTATATTTGTAAGTAGGCCAAAAGGCTTGTAGGCCTACTGCACAGCACAGAGCGTCTAAATAATGTTCAACTGCATTACTTCTGCGCCATCTGCTGCCTAAACTACAGAGAAGAACTTGGTTTGACTGGAGTAAGTGACGTAGTTGCTATCCCGTTACCAGGACGAATGTAGTAACCTACACACGCCCTCCTCAAACGCAAAACAAGGAAGAGAAATGGGTTATTTTTCTCCCTGAAATGAAACAGAAAGCAACAGCTGTCATTCATTAAACATCACTCTATACTAGCACATAGTCGTGCTAGTAATAACTGTGCATTCTGACAGCTGAGTTTTTCTTGTAATTTTACTTAGGTAGGCCTAATTAGGCTATTTACGCTGAAGGAGTTTCAAATCTACTGAAGGTGGGTAATTACTACAATTCAATAGCCTATAGCTAATTGCATTTAGATAGCCTATAGGATATGCTTAAAAATATAGTAGGCCTAGGCTTACAAACTATGATTTTAATAAACAAATAAATACATACATACATACATACATACATACATACTGTAGGCCTACATGTCTACATGCTAACTAATGTATCAGTTCATCTGACTGACTGGGTTGTTCTTCGTTAGAAATAGAAATGACGGGGAAAACGAATGGTGCGCCTCCAGACAGCAGATCCTACAGAGATGCAGTGGTGGCTCATATGCCCCATCAGCCCGTAAGAGGTAGGACGCATGAGATTTATTTCATTGATTTAGTCTACAAGTTGCTTTTTAGCTTGTTGGCCTAAGCAATCTGTGACAAGCTCATTGACGTTAAAGGGTGGCCTATATAATTTCTTGCCTTTACAGCGCCACCTGAAAACGGTTCCCGGGTTAACCTGAAAACTCACCTGAATAACTTCTTGAGGAGTCATCCGGATGGTGTTCTTCTGGCCCAGCTGAGGCGATCCTGTCCGATGCTTTTCCAGCCAGACGTGCTGGGCTCCTATGTCTCTACCACAGAGCTCTTGACTTCAATGGGGGATGTGCTACGCATAGAAGGTGTCGGTGTTCAGCGCCGCATCTATCCTGTAGGCAAATAGCCTGAGCATGTAGGATCAACCAAAACAATTGTCATGAAGGCCTACACAATATGTCACATAGACAACATGCACCAGCACTTTCACTGAGGCTGAGGTAACGAAAACATTCCAGTTTTTAAAGAATTTTTTTTAATTAAATTTCAAGCACTTTTTAAACATGTAGGCTAATTATTACCAAAAATGTGACTATGGCAAGCTTTACACTGTCAGTTTGCATTTGTGTGCGTGTGAATGCTGCACACTGCACACACTGAATGAACTGTGCCTTAACAAATAAGGAAGGGACAGACACACACATCTCTGTAAGTACATGTAGGCCTAGGCCTAGTTTTGTATTAGTTCCTGAGCCAGAACCCAACATTTGACCCATCATTACCACTGAAGGGCAGCAAGTCTTACTGTGTTTTTAGTGAGTTAGAAAATATGAGATGGCATTGCATTCAGGGTATATTTTGTCATCAGTCTATTTACAGTATGTTCTTTTTAAGCATATTATGTGGGACCAGTAAACGAGAAAACCTCACACTACTTCCACAGCTAATTGTTTAGGATTTTTAATTTCTATTGTTTTCCTGAAATGTCATGCATACCAATGTGAAGGGCACAACATTAACTTAAATATGCATTATGCAATACTTATCAGAATTGTGTCCTGTGTCTTTACAGCAAACAAGTTAAACAGTCTAACTTGTTTATTTTTTAAAAGCTTACACCCTGTATCATGGCTTTGCAATAAGAATTTCCACCGTAATAAAAAGTTCTGATGGAATATACTTACATTTTTTATATATTCGTCCATATCCATATAATTGGCAAAGGGAGAGGGATGACAAAAAAGCTAGCACCAATGGAATGTCATAACTACCCCTACATTATGCAATATCATTTTGAAAATCACTACTAGCGCTCTAGAATCTTTAGTAAGCACATTGTACTGCAGTTGACCACTAGAGGACCCTAGATTCCCACTGGCACAACTTGTAAAGATCAGGCACAAAGTAATATTGTGTTAGCACATGATAAAACCTCCCTGATCAGGCAGCTGAGTGCTGTTGCTAGGCAAAAGAAGAACAGCCAAGTTGGTACCAAGTTGACCAAGTTTTTGCACATTTGGTCCAATTGTTGGTATAAAAGTCATCACTCTCATACCACATGAAACGTGACAAAAGGCTAGGAATTGATTCACTCTGGAGAATGCCTTTAAAAGGTCCAGCGAGTAGTTTTATTGTTTAGCCACAGTTGATTGTTTGCAACAAAGTAGCGAACCGCTGGAGAACTACTAGGCATCATGTATCGGATCAAGTTCAGATAGAAATCTGAGAGTACAATCGATCAACTTTAATCATTCACTTGCATTGAAATCCTCGTGTCATGCCCAGACTAGGCATAGCACCAGATTCTGGGCCCAACGCAAAACTTGTGTCCATGTATTTTTAAATCAAAGAAATACAGAATCCTAAAGGGTCTCACCCCCACTTGGAGCCCCAATAATTCAGTCACACACACACACACACACACACACACACACAATCTATATGGCCTTTTAGGTCATAGTGCACTTGAATAAACTCAATGGTTGTGAACTGCCTGACATTGACATCTTGATGAAATGGTACACAACATGGTTTGCTTTTTCTTTATTTTTTTTTGTTGTTTTTTTCCACATTTTATATATTTTTTTTCTTCTTTTTTTACTATTGGGATTTTATGGCACTACATAATTCTCATCAGGTGGTATGCTTGTTTTTAAAACAAATTTCTATTCAAAGCCATTTTGTCCTTATGCAAGCAAAATATGAATACAGCTACCAAAAATAAAGAGAATACATTTGTAGTCCTTACTTTACACATAAAATAAAAACACTTTTAGACCCCCTGCAAAAACGAGGGTGTTAAAATATTTGACATTTGTATCACAAATCAATGTGATGAGACAGGGAAAGAAATAAAATGTAAAAACTGTACAAAAATGATAAAATCCATTATTTAAAAAGTCTTGTGACCAAATAATGCAAATTCATACTTGATTTTTTTTTTCCTCCTGTTTGTCAGAAAAAAGGACCACGAGGCAGTACTTCCCTAATTAAAAAAGAAAGCAAAATTCAGTCCGCTTCATTTCTTCTGCTGAATGAAGTTGAGATTGTGATGCCTCCCATGTTGAAGCAGAGGGAAATGCTGATTGGCCACAACAGAACCTGGGAACAGGACAATAGCTACAACATTGCAATACCAAGACAATGCAAAACACTCCAGTTACACAGTGTTAGTAACACTCTTTCAAACTAATTTTTAACGCTATTATTCCTAACACTGGTCATAGTCTCAATACTGACCAAAAGAATTACCACCTACCTTTGTAAGAATAAAATAATGACCATGCTGCCTTTGTTAGAATAAGAGAATGTCAGACTCACCCTGGGAGATGTAGGGCTTGTTGTGCTGAAAGCCCCCATTGCCCTGCGGCAGGAAGTTCTGGGGCATACGGTAGGGCCAGGATGAGGGCGAGAGGGTGTAGTGGGGCGCATTGCCGTGTTCCCACATGCGCGAGCCCTGGCTCACGTTGCCAAACTGACTCTGAAAGCCTGCATCTGTAAGGTGTGAATCGAAACACCACATGGGAGAAGGCACATTGAAAGCATAAGTGATTACATGTCCTTAAAGAATTTCAAAAGGGTTTGTCCAGAGTCGATAAACCTGTAATTCAGTGGTTTAAGGTTGCCGAGTGCTGTCAGCACAAGGCTATTGAGTGATTGACTTTATACACCATATATCTGTATTATTCTTTCCATTTTTCTATGGGACAAATCTATGATAACAGGCACGTTTTTCTTTTCCCAACACCAAGTGTAACCACATACCATAACCCAGGTGACACTTACCTCAACACACACACACACACACACACACACACACACACAAACACGCACCTAGGATACAAAAGTATTATGATGATCCACATGTAGCGATCCACATGTGAATTTTGAATTGAGCAATTTCTACTATAGACCACTTGAGTTCAAAATAATCTTGAATATGTATTAACATTTCAAAACCATACAAACCAACACAAGCCCACACACACACACACACACACACACACACAGTGCGCACACCCGGTGTGTACCTGTCTTCCCCACTGTGCCATTGCCCACCAGTGCTGCGGGGTTGATGTGGTTGTGCCAGGGCAGCCCATCCCGTCCAGAGCTGCCCATGCCCAGCTGTCTGCCCGCCGGCTGGGCGAAGATGATGCTGGGGTCGTTCAGGTTCATTGGGGAGGGATTGCCCGTGGAGCTACCACCAACAACACCAACACCCCCTCCGCCACCCCCGCCTCCTCCTCCACTACCCGCTACCACACCAGCATTGCCAGCATTGCCGGGCCGCAGGGGGAACTTGAGGCCTGGCGGGGAGGGGCTGGAGCCGCTGGAGGAGCCCTGGATCACAGGCCCGTGGATGGGCCAGGACGTGGAGGTCAGGGGTAGGCCCTGATGGTGGCCCACCTGAGCCTGGGCCTGAGCCTGCTGGGAGTGCTGCTGCTGCTGCAGGAGCCCCAGGGCTTGCAGGCCCACGTGGTAGGGAGCGAAGCCAGGGGGAAAGACAGGGATCTGCACCTGGGGGGTGTGGGGGGACTGCTTGGCGGCAGCGGCAGGACCCAAGGGGCCCTTGCTCTGGGCGGACTGCGGGGAGCTGGCGACCTGGGACGAGGGCTGGCTGAACTGGGGGGTCGGCTGGGGAGAGTACGGAGGCGTCTGGCGTGTCTCAGACTAGAGTGGAAAGACACCAGAGAGAAAACCGGTTAGCAAGGGAGAGAGAGAGAGAGAGGCAGTGGTGAAGTAGCAATCCACCCCCACAAAAAAAAAAAATGCTTACACATTCTGAAGGCTGCCTGGTGCGGCCCACTCTGTCCGGGGCCATGCCACTCTGCGGGATGGGGATAGACTGGGAGCTCACCACGGAGCGAACCATATGAGGGACTGAAGAAAGAGGATAAAAATATATCACCCTCAACCACTATCAACCATGCTTACGATTCCCTCTACTGTTTTTAGAGCTTTACTGTATTTGTGGTTAGCTGATAATAGCTACTATATTCTATATACAGAAAAAGTTCAATCATTTTAAAGTAAATGCTAGTTACAGATTACAAGATAATATAGTCCACCCTAAGATAACCTAAAAATAATTTTCAAGCAACATCAGTAAAATGGCAGACAAAACTGAACAGCTTAGATTTGAGCTGCATTGGTCATTGAAGTACGTCAATGAAAAGCAGATGAGCAGTCACCTGGTCCAGCCGATCCCCTCTGGCGGAGGTGTCGGTACTCGGGGCAGTCGCGGCGCACGTGGCCCATGTCCCCGCACTGGAAGCAGCGCCGTTCGCGAGGCTCACGCTGCTCCTCCTCCTTCACCTCCTCGTCCTTCTCCGTCTCCTTCTTCTTCATCCTGAGGGGATGGAGGAGCGAGCGCGCGCACACACACACACACACACACACACACACCGTCAGTGATCTAGAGCTCTAAACCATCCAGTATAGAAACAGGAGAACAAGATCTGTTGACTTTAGGCTCAATCAGCGATTTAAAAAAAACTTCAAAACAGACAACCCTAAGAATCCAATCCAATCCAAACCATACTATGAAGACTAGTTAAATCCCATGTCTTCAGTGTCATACATGTTGCCGTGGGCAGTGATGACTGACCTACGTCTTTTCGGACAGTCCTTCATATAGTGTCCAATCTTGCCACAAATACGGCAGCAGCGGTCATTGGGAGCCAGCTCTCCATCCGTCAGCACCTTGGAGTCAAAGAAGTAATCCTAAGGAAAAAGGGAGGAGAGAAAGAGGGTTGAGTCACACATTCATGACTTAACTCATAGCATACATGCATACATACAACAGAACCCAAATGCCATTGAAAGTCACTTTTGTAATGAATTAATTGAGCTTGCATTACACATGCTTTACCGTGTGTGTGTGTGTGTGTGTATTTGTGTGAGTGTGTGTGTGACTTTGTGTGAGAGAAAACTACCTACCGCTTCAGTGCCAGGCTGGGGGTAGAAGGGAGTGCCAAAAAGTTTCCTGCCGTTTATGAAGGCCTTCATGATGAAGTTAGTCACTAAGGGAGAGTGACAAAAAAAAGCTTCTAACAAATGCGCCAACAACAACAACAAAATTAATACAATCTACAATCTGATACTTACTTTTGCGAGACACCCCTGCACCAAGGTTATGATTCAAGTCAAACGGATCTGCAGAGATAAGAAGGACAGAAGCCTTGATTCACAATTTCCAAAGGACATCTCTTTCGATCAAAAGACAAGAATAATAGGCAACAGCATTGGTCTACTGAAAATAGCTAGTCGCAAGAAGCACACATCCTGTGGTCCAGTCACCCACCTTCGATGGCAATGCATTTGGAGGTCCACTGCTTCTGGAAGGTGGTGAGGCGCTTGCGCTGGCGAATGCTGATGACGTGCTCCTTGAAGTCAAACTCCTCGGTGTAGAAGCGCAGCAGGCCCAACCACAGCTCGCCCACCGACTCGCAATTCTGCTGGAGCTCGGGCAGACGCCGCCGCTGCCGGGGAGCACGCACAGAAGAGGAGGTCAGGTATTTTCAAATAAAAAAAATATTTTAATTTCTCAGGACATCTTGGAGAGATGACAGAGGGATCACGATCTCTGTATAAATAACATGGTGTCAATAAATAGAACAGGAAGCAGAAAGTACCAATTCATCAATGTCATCGAAGAAGAAGGCGTTCCAGCCGTCGACCATCCTCTGAGGTATCTCTCTGCCGTCATATATCTAAACCAGCACAAAGACACAGGAAGATTAAATACAGCAACAAAAGACGAGGACAGTGGAGAGGTACACTGAGGAACAGGGCTGGGCTGGACTGGGCAGAGGGTTTTACCTCCTGGAGGACGGGGATGACAGGCGGTTGCCTCTGCTGCAGGAAGTACAGCACCATTAGGATATAGGCGTAGGATGAAAGGCTGCCCCGGGATGCGTCACCGATGTCACAACGCTAAAAAAAAAAATATATATAAGACTAATTATAAAATCACCTTCAATCCCATATAGGAAGTCTGCTTCCATTTTGTTTATATTTGGTGAAAATACTGACGTGACAAACAAATACGGTTATAGTTTGCAAATAAATAGAATCCATGTCATTTTCATTAATTAATCAGTCTCCTCCAAATTCATGTAAACATACCAAAAGACAAAATCAAGGCAAGGCAGTACACCAACAGAGCCTCTATTATTTGACACTAGTCTTTATCAGCCGTCAACAGAGAGCATACAGGGGTCTTAAGTCAGGAATGTTAAGTTGCGAGCAAGGGCAGAGGTGCCAACCTTGGCAAACACTTTCATAGTGTATCCCAGAAATTGCACACGAGGGTCAATGGCAGCATATGTGGCCAACATTCTGGTGTTATGCTGGGCCTGTGGAACAGAGGGCAGAGAATGGAACTCAACCTTTATGGCCATCAGACTACATTAAAGAGAGTAAGAAGAATAAGCCAACACACACACACACACAGCTATTGTATCTTACCAGGGTATTGTAGAGGCTGATGTCTCCCTCTAAGCCACTTTGACGATGTTCAAATTTCACAATAGGCACTTTAGCGGTCGTTATAGGCAGGATGTTTCTCAGACCTACGAAGAGCACATTTCAGAGGGGGGTTGTAAAAACAGCTCACTTCTACATAGTACAGGTGTTAACGGTGTGTTGCAGGGGAAAGAGGGCCATCAGGATACTTGCCTGTGTGTTTCTTCAGTACCTTTGCAAGCCCCTCAATGATCTCTTTACAGTTCAGTTTCTAAATGAAGAGCAGACACATAAGTGTCAGTCAGTAGGTAAATAACAAGTGTTAAATCAATACGGTGTTTTAACAATACTTTGAAAAGTATTGTACTGTGAAAAAGTTGTATGTATAAGTTTAAGGAAGGGTTTTATAGTGCAAAGACCATCAGGAATAGCTGCAGCAAGTAATAAATAAAAATAGCAACATATGTATGCATTTGCATTGTTTAGAGGCAGTCATGTCCATGGGTCAGAGTCCAGAGTGTTTCTTGGAGAGGGCAGATTTCTTGCTTCCTGGTGGGTAGTGCTGGGGACTGAGAGAGGAGAGAGTTCAGGAGCCTAACGGCCTGGTGGATGAGGTGGTCGGCGAGTCTGGTGGTGTGGGAGCAGAGACTCCTGAACCTCTTTCCTGAGGGCAGGAGGCTGAACAGATTGTGTGTGGAGTGGCTTGCTTCATTCACAATTGTGATCGATTTGCAGATGAGGTGGGTGGGCGGCCTCTCTGACAACCACCTTCTTAGTCCTTCTTAGCAATCGGTTTCTCCTTCCTGTAATGAGTCTCGTCGCCCTTTCTGATGACAAACACCAGAGTTGTGTGGTCTGCAGACTTCACAAGGTGATAGAAGCTGTAAGTTGGTGTGCAGTCTTGTGCTCAGAGTGTTCCTTGAGGTATTTCCAACACGTACTGCATGTGGCCTCTAGCAGCCAGTTGCAGAGGGAAATGTTGAGGCCCAGTTTGTCAAGTCCAGACGAGTTGTTGTGATATTATGGTATTAAATGCTGAACTGAAGTCTATGAAGTTGTACTGTATAAATGCATTTTTTCAAGGGCAGACCATCCAAACTACACGCCATCATATAAGAAAAGAACCAATGTCATTTTTGTGTACAGACTAAAATACAAAGGCTGACAACATGTGAATGTAAGTGTGTTTTGTAGCACTTTCATAAACTAGTTAAAGGCGCTCTAAGCGATGCTGTTTCACATCACTTCTTGTTGACGTTCAAAGTATTGTCAAACAAAACGGAGAATAGCTCCAGAGAGGATTCAAGCGTTATTAGTTATAGCTCACTCCTCCCCCTTCCTCCCATGCCTCCCGAAAGACTCACGAACCTTGTCGTTTATTGGCTGGAACACTGTTATGTTTCGTTTTCGTTTGTTATGCTAGGTTTGCCCACTGTGTTTTGTTGCCGTTTGTGGAGCCAGGGCTGTCTACAGAGACCGCGTTTTTTTACAGTGTGTTCAGGGGACAGGCAGCTAGCAGATTATGAGGAGATGTTTGCTGTATGTAACAACACATGTTTTAGTCCTAAAAACGTGTCACATCGCTTAGAGCGCCTTTAACTATTGAAATGGACTAAAATGGAGAGCAGGACTAAAAAAATAGGAACATGTCTGCATGCCTTAGCTGCCAACAGCTAGCTAGCACTACCAGTAATGCAGATAGACAAGAAAAATTCTGTGTCTGTGTGCATGCATGTGTGTAAAAGAACAAGAGAGAGAAAGTATAAGATATGAAGAGATTGGCATGTAGATGAAAGGCAAGCACATACCTCTGCTGTGTCGTGCCCTTCCAGTGTCATGCAGATGTCCAGGTCACTGTCACGGAAGCCAAAGCCGTTCTTGGAGGAGCCAAAGAGGCAGAGCTGGGCCTTATCTGCAGTGGGGGAGGGCAGACCTGTTTGTTATCATGCTTATCCAAGACGCTGCTTTAGGCACGTAGTAGAGTCAAATCAACAGGGTGGCCTGGCAGTTTGACAGCACTCTCCAATAAGCAAGTGTGTGTCTGATTAACAGCCTTATCCAGGGTCGCCATCAATACATAAACAGTCTAGATAACACATTTTCAAGGGCAACTTGTTGACAAATGTGCAGTGATGACAAGTGCCGTGATGGCTTACCGTTGTACTCCTTCCGTATGAACCTTTCCAGGCTGGCCAGAATCTGTTCTCTCTTCTGCTGTTCCAGTGGTGTTGGGGACAACTCATCTGCATGGACCAAAAAAAAAAAAAAAAATTATATATATCACACAATTATCAAAAGGCACAAGTTGAGGAACAGGTATTTTCAGGAGAAAAAAGGGGACGTTCTATTAAGGTAAAGCAAAAAATTAGTCAAACGGGGAATGCATCTAGGAGAATATTTGTTCTCGGTGTGTGGGTGTGTGTGTGTGTGTAAGCTGGGAGTGGTTCATACGGTAGCAGAGCCTGCATAAGCCATCAAGTATCTCGCGAAAGCGCTCGCTCATGGGGGGTAGCGGGGTCAGTTCAATCTTCTTAAAGTCCTCGGGACACTCATCCTTCAGGTGTCCATCCCTCTTGCAGATACTGCACACCACAGTAGGGGGCTGCAAACAGGGAAAGATGGGAGAAGAATCGCTTTCAGGAATTTTAAGACAAACACACACATAAATTTGCATTGGCAACAGTCTAGTCAATCACTTTATGTATGCTGATGATCTGGCCATCTTGCTGGCCTTCAGCAGCTGCTGAACACCTGTACAGATTATGGGAAATAATATTCTGTAAAAAAAACAATTACAAAAAAAAAAAAAAAAAAAAAGTGCTGTGCTGATATGTCAAACCAAAGCAGACAAACATCTTAGTTTTCCAGACTTTTATCTGGCAGGACAGAAAATAGATGTGTGCTCAAAAAATAAATATCTGGGTCACTACATCACAGACCAGCTCAGGGATGATGAGGACATACACAGGCAGGTCCGCATGTTGTACGCCCAAGCCAACAGCCTGGTGAGGAGGTTCCACAGGTGCTCAGACACAGTTAAAATCACACTGTTCAAAGCCTACTGCACACCTCTGTATACAGCGCGTCTATGGTGTAAATTTAACAAATCAAGCATGCAGAAACTATAGTAGCTTACAATGACTCGCTAAGGATCCTGCTAAAGAAACCTAGGTCCAGCAGTGATAGTGAGATGTTTTGCAATGCATATGTGTGGACATTTCAGGCACTAAAGAGAAACCTTATGCATAAATGTATGTGTTGTGTGGATAGCTCAACAGCCTGATAACATTGTCAAACCCACTGAAGTCAGTGCTCTGCGCTACCAGTCTCTCCTATGGAAGCATTGGCATGACTGTCTTTTAAAAGTGTTGTGTTGTACTGTCTTGTTTTTAAGATGTTTGGTTATGGACCTTGAGTCTTCAAATAAAGATGATGATAAAAAAGGCATTAATATCTAAAGGAAACATAGAACACATAAATTGTTCTTTGAGCCTCTATAATAAAAAAATAGTGCGTGCTGACATTAAAATCAACATGTCAAAAAGATTTCTTAATTGAATGCTTCCAAAGGTTATATTCATTTTAATAGGATGCCATTGAATCACTGGTAGTGTCTGGTGGCCTTGAAAGTACTACACATAGTTGTACCTTTTAGACTAGTGCATAAACTTTTCTCTGAGACAAGAGATCATTATTAGCACCACATTACCTTTCCTCCAGTGAAAATCATCTTGTCGAATACATACTCCAGGTCCTCTGGGGCAATTTCCTCCTGTTCTACCTCCTCAACCTCCTCGTCCTCTTCCACCTCCTCCTCCTCCTCGCTGTCCAGCAGACCGTTTTGTGGAGAGAGGGAACCATTGTCCAAGGGGGGCTCCCGGCCCTCCCTCTTTACGTTCGCTGCCGTCTTCTCACTCTTGCTGAAGAGCAAGTCGCCAAGCTCGACACTCAGGCTTCCCACATCCTCGTCTTCCTCGTCGACATCATCATCATCATCATCACCTTCATCCTTTCCACATCCTTCAACTATACCATCCTCCCCTTCCTCCTCACCTCCCACTGGACCCTTGGTCCGCCGACCACGCATCGGGAAACTCGTGCCCAGCTTGACTTCTCCCCCTGCCTCTACCGAGGCATCCCTCTCGGGGTCCGAGCAGTGCTTGTTTCTCTTGCTCCCGCCACGCCTCTTGGCCGGCTCGCGGTTGCGACTCTGGGGGCAGGCGAAGTAGCGGTAGGCCCCGCGGAAGCGCTCCTGGATGTACTCAAACACCATCTGGCTGTTGAGGCTGCGCGCCACGTTTCTCTTCAAGGCAAAGGGGTCTGAGTGGGGAGAACATAGTTGAAAAAGAAAATCCCAATCAACAAGGTCAGTCGTTACTTCATAAGCTGGCGTAATAAAAAAAAATAGGACCTGAGGATAAATGGTACTCATTTGCAATTCAGATTCTCCAGGATTTATCAGATTTATCTAAAATCATGTACTACATAGACCCTATATCAGTTTATATTGAATAGTTCATAACTCCAAAGTGCATCTCAAAGGGTGTGCTCGTGGGCAGAGTTATGTGTGTGTGTGTGTGTTGGACTGGTCGTGGGCTCTCACCCTCAATGGCGAGGCGTCGGCGGGGCCAGTTCTTGAGCTCGCGAGGCAGCAGTTCCCGCAAGCGGATGCTGATGATGTGCTCCTCCAGGGCAAACTCCAGCGTGTAGAAGCGAAGCAGCTCCAGCCACAGCTGGCCTAGAGATACGCCCGGCCACAGGTCAAGGGCCAGGCGTGTCTGGCAGATGACACGACAGCACATTAAAATTTCCATGCCACCACCAGAGATTCTTATTATTAAGATGTATTGCTTCCATGTATACATTTCATGATCCATACTGTGTGTTCATATAGTACTGCATGGGTGATTTGAACCAAGCTTTGCAAAGAGCTATTAGTTATGCCTGTCGATTTCAACTGAACTGAGTACTACTCTATAAAACATTTCTTCCATTTCTTTGTTACAATTGGTGGAGCGCTGTGGAACATACTTCAATAATATACCACAGCTCTGGCTAGAGCTGGAAGTCTTTGCCCGAACCAGACTGGGCCCGACGGGACCGGGATTAATTTTTATAATTTTACTCGGGCCCGGGTCGGGCTCGCGCTTGCGCCATACCTTATGCGGTAAATGAGTGGTCAGGTGATGCATTTCGACCAGCACAATAGATGAAAAAATGGATGCTGATGAGGTGGAGCGGAGGACAGAGTGTTGCATTTATCCTACCTTTTGGTAGCGCCAGCCACCAACGCAAGGTCTTTTAGGTGTTACAAATGTTTAATTCAAATCAATTCAACTGTATTTGTTTAGCGCATTTTACAAAAAGCATGTCTCATTGGCCCTGTTGCTCATTGTTAAGCGCTAAGAAAAACTCCCCAACATCGTTTTTTGTTTTTACTTGATTGGGCCTAACTTTACTCGGTTTGGGTCTAACTTTTAAGGCCCGTTTCCAGCTCTAGCTCTGACCCGATTTAGCTCTATACTGCGGAACAATATAGAGTTCTTGAGGACTGTCGTGCTGTAGCTCACTCACCAGGCCCTCTGTGGCATCACTCCTCCTGCGTGGGGGGGCCTTGTGTTCAGGCTTGCCCTTGTTTTCGCCGCGGCCCTCACCACTGCTGGGCGGACGATGCTCCCAGCCCACAAAGATGTCCAGCTTCACGCCAGTCAGGTGATACTCGTCCACACGTTTCACCTCAAAGCCCTCAATCTAAACACAAGGATATAGCCAACGGCAACACAGGACACACGTGTCAGACAGACACAACAGACTGAAGACTCCATAAACGTACATAAGGCGATAAAGAGCTTTGAATTTTAGTTTTCTTTTTTTTGCTTTGAATTTGAATTTGAGCTTTTGAGTTTTGTTCAGAAAAAAAAAAGTGAATTGATCACAAAGAAAAACAATAAGAAATGTAAGACTTGTAATTATATAATTCCTGGCATCTTGCGATAATTTTTAAACTTACTTTTATATTTTATATCTTAATTAGTCTGCTCTGAAATTTGATTAGTTGTTAATGTTATTTAGACCCACAACTCCCAAGAGAAAGTTTTTTTTTTTTTTTTTACTTTTCTTTATTTATTTAGCATCATTTAATGTCCCAATCTCTCTGATCATATACCCACCCAGTTGCCCAGATAGACAGGCAGGATTGGATCCTTGCGCTGCTGAAGAAAGAAGATCACCATGAGGGAGAGGGAGTAGGATGGGATGCCACCCTCCGCCTGGCAGTCAATGTGGCACAACTGAAGACAACACAAACAAACACGGAGTAAAGATCAGTGTGTCAACGTATGAAGGGAAATAGGAAAAATACAACAAAAGTGCTGTGCTAAGGTACAGCTAGTACAACAGGCAGAGCTCAGGGTAATATGTGAGTGAGCTGCAGTATGTTAAGGGTGAGTAGGGTGAGTTGGGGGGGGGGGTTTGCTTACTTTGGCCCAGTAGCGGAATGCCAAAACCAGGGGTACCAGCCTGGGCTCCAGTCTTGCCAACGCCGCCAGATGATTGGTGGTGAGGCACGCAACATCGTTACCTGCACTGACTTTACACATGAGCCCACTGCACATGGAGAGAGACGGAGGGGGGGACACAAAAAGAGGGCCAAAAAAAGAAGAAAAAAGGAGACTTACAACTTCACCAACTGTGAGGAAAATAGGCCTGACAAAGGGGTTACAGAGAATAGAAAAAAAAAAATACGGCCAAATTTCCATGTTAAATCATGCAAGACTTTCCTGGAAACAGCACACACAGGAAATGATGATGGACCATGAAGACAGGTCAAGTGTTTGTCATGAGACAGTAAGGCAGTTCTACCAACCTGCTGGCATCCTTGCAGTACACCACAGGAACTTTGGCGTGGAAGTCAGACTCCACTTCAACATACTGGGCTGCAAGCCAACAGAGGGAGTTCAAAGTAGCTTAATGCATCCAAGTGAAACAAACGTTAATTAAGAACTTGAAAATGCCATATTTCTTTTTTTAAGCAGCACATACCTTGAGGCTGTATACATGAATACATGGTAAAATAAATAGATAATGTTCCTAAAATGTTGTTTTTTCACCACACAGAACATGGAGCCCAACTTACAGCTGGTTTTCAAGATCTCCAGAACTTTTATAAGCACTTCTGGTTGAGTCATCTGTAGATAACATAAAAAGTAGAAGAGGCTATTGTAACAGCATGCAACAGGCTACCATCAACAGGTCAATATTTCTTTTGAGAGGATGCCTGTTCCTAAGCAATAGAAGCAATACCAGTAGCAGTATTAAAAAACAACCATCAGTAATAAGGTTTATTTGGGAAAGAAAAATAATTTAAAAAATCTTACCCCAGATGGATAGGTGACATCAATGTTGACATCACTGGTTTTGAAGGCGAAACGTGTCAGGCACGACCCATACAAACGAAGATTGCATTCTGCAGGAAGGGTAAGGCAAGGGGAAAAAATCTATCAAAATCAAGACTTTTTTTCACTCTGCATTCTAAATAAAAGCATATTTACTTCTTGTAAAAAGTGGATAATTTAACAATAAAAGTGGTAATTTAACGATATAAGAGGTAACTTAATTTAAGCTGAAGTAAGATTCTCCATTCATCTGGTTCTAGCTGAAGATTCGCTATTTGGTTTCGTGTGAAATTTTCTCTGTATTTTTTCCTATTGACAGCATTTAGTGATCTCAAACATGGATATGAAAGTATTTGTACTTGTTTTTTTTTTTTTTACCTGGGAGATGCTCCTTGATGACTACCTCCATCCTTGTCACCATGGCCTGTCGTTCTTTAAGATCCTCCTCCGAGATGCCATAGAGTTGGGCAGTCTCCTGCACAGCTGTGTCCACGGCCTTCAGGTGGGCAGAGGAAGGGGGTGGCAAAGACCGCAGTTCATTCTCCTCTTGCTTCTCCTGTACGACACACACACACAAAGAACAAAGACCGCTCACCTTGTACTTTAATCTTCAACTGTGAGTTCAAAGGATTTGAGAGAATGTCAAAAATCTGAATTAAACTCTGATGATTTAAACTGTAGACTTACACAACTTCTACCAGCTGTCTGACCAAAGTGAAACTAGATACACTTGGGGGGCTTACCATGATGTTTTTCTTGTGCCGCTTTTCCTTGATGTGTTTGTGGGCACCCTGAATGTTCTCCACATGGACTGAGCAGAGCTTGCATAGGTACTGAAAGTTGGGGTACTCCGGGGATGGCTGCAGAATAGCACAGGAACATCACAGAGACAAATGGCACGTAAGGAAGCAAGCACTCACCAACTCACATGCAAACGACAATCGTTCACAGCTCCACCCAGGCAAAAACTCAGTGGTGGCACCTACTAACAAGTGACCTGTTGAATCATTCAGAAATTAGGGCCATTAACTCTATACAATGAGAGCTGAATGATACACTCACGCCCCTTTTATAAATGGCTCTAAAGAAACTGCAAATAAACATGCCTAGTGAACAGAGTGAAATAATTAAAAAAAAAGTATTCAAGTCACATTTGAAAAGCTTTATCTTGGTGGTGGGTCAATTCCTAACCTTGATTAGCCGGTGGATGTAGTCTCGGCGCAGCCTCTCTTCTGCCTGCTTTAGCCCAAGCTGTTGCTCAGAGGTCAAGATGCCCTCCTCCTCCTCAGCCCGGGTCCCTGGTGCAGATTCCACCACATGCCGAACCCCAACCTCATCTGTCAGTCAGAACACAGCAGCTATGCTTAAAAATACAATATGTATTCAGCATAAGATCCACAAGTGAAAAAGGTCATTTTTGTATTGGTAATAACAACAAAAACATCATTATAGATAAACCGTTGGGTATAACATGACAAAAAAAGATGGCAAACAAGATGAGGACTTAGGCTATTATTTTCAAGCAGACTTACAACATTATAACAAGCACTTCAGAGAACATGCAGGGTTGGTTGCTGCCACTTACAAACTTTTCGACATTAGAAAGCAAGCTTTCATATTAAAGCAAGTTCCAATCTTGACCTATTTAGACTACTGTTATTTAATCACCAGAATACAAGCAAATAACGTAAATTTGTCAATGCACATTCACATACAACTGCAGTCAATTACACCTAAAAGCTCCATTCTACCATGTAAAGCTCAAACTAACAAATAAACGAAAAATGAACTTATAACCATCTAAATCTAAATGACACTCAAAAACATAGAAATTAGCTAGTACTGTACTGAAGAAACAAACAGCCCACTAGTTATGCACCTGGTAAATGCTTTGCCAAAGCTGCTCCTTTAGAAAGTTTGGTCAGTGGCATCTTTTCCTCTTGTGTAATAGGACTGGCTGGTCCCTCAGCATCTTTAAGATTTCGGTTCCAGCCTGGGGCCCGCTGCTCATTGGCAGGCTGCTTGACATCTGTCTGCTGCTGTGGACACCCTCCTTTCCCTTTTCCTCTTTCCCCAGAGCTCGTCCTGCCAGTCAGCCTGCGAGCCTTACTTCTCCCCTGGTCTTGTGGGCTACCAGCTGCCATCCGGCCAGAGCTATGAGTGCCTTGGCTGTCTCTGTGATCATCTCGTGCCCTGGGGATATTGTCCTTAATGCGGCTAGGGCCTTTTGTGGGGTCCCTTAGCAATGGTGTGTCTTTCAGAGTCTTGGGTGCTGTAGATTTAGTCCCTCTGGTCTCGCCACGAGAGGGCTTGATGGACTTTAACGGGCTTTTGGATTCCTCCATGATGTAAGTCTCTGTGTCTGAAGAAATTAACTGTTCTGTGTTGTGAAACGCCAGCAGGCTGAGGACAGGAAAGATAGAACCTAGAAAGACAGATTTGGATCATTCAGTTTTCTTCTTATGATCAACAAGAAACCAGGTACCACAATTATGGCTTCCCTATATCTTTAGAAGTGCGGTAAATTCTTGTTTAATTCTCGAGAGCTTGAAAATTAGATGTAAAAAGCTTATAATATTAATACTGTGCACAATATAACCGTGTTGCTATGCTATCGAAGCGCCGACATCATCTCGAAACTATTCAACATGAGTTGTTCACATTACTATCCTTACTTACTTGCACTTTCTTTTTTACTTAACAGTACCTTATTGTTTAAATTGTTTTTGTGTTGTGCATCTGCACTTTGTTGTTGTCAACGTCTACGCATGGGACAAGTGTGAAACGTAATTTCGATTTCTTTGTATGTCAAGTACATGGGAAGAAATTGACAAATAAAACTGACTTGACTTGACTTGACTTGACTTTGCTGTATTTACAATCCTGTATAACACTGTAACATCACGGTGTTAAGTGCTTATTATAAAGGTATTATGTAACGTCAATTGGTAACTGTAGCATCTGCACACTCAAATCAATAGCACACTTGTCCACAACACCGGCTAGTTATAACATCAAATGCAATCG
Source organism: Limnothrissa miodon (assembly GCA_017657215.1). NCBI lineage: Eukaryota > Metazoa > Chordata > Actinopteri > Clupeiformes > Clupeidae > Limnothrissa > Limnothrissa miodon. The sequence continues at coordinate 1,131,384 of JAGFZM010001940.1, forward strand.
GTTGAGTTGGAGCAAGTTAACTTCATTCAAGGTAGGCCATGGGAATCACCAAAGTATTTGGTAGGTATTACGGTCACATTTCAGCAAAACTGAAGTCAAAGTATACGGCCATTTTTTACAAACAACAATTCTGTTTAGGCTGGATGATTAGCAGAGTAATGAAGTGGCATGGCAAACTCCTAACATACAGATGTATACGCTGAGGTTATAATTCAAGATATTGATGTGCTGATTAGCCACAACGCTAACGCTAGCTGGTTAGCATTAGCTGTCATGCATGACCTCATCCAACTGTTACTCATTCTACAAACAAAATATGCAAATACTTCGTATCAGAACTTCCCTGAATGCTGGTAACATTAAACAGTGAATACCAAGAATAAAAAAACGCTATTACTAGCTTTGTTTGTGCTAATACATGAATATCACGCTAACGTTCATGTTCGCAGAAATGATCTAACGTTGTAGCTGCATGTAGATAAATGTATGACACAACTGTCTATCACATTATTTATGTACATGCCATCTGTCCACTAACATGGTATATAATGGCCTTGAATATTTCAAACACAATACATCATGACAGGTATTCCTAAGCCACGGCTTCTTGCTTCACGGATTTGCTTAACATTACAATTGTGACCATGGCACGTTAGCTTAGCCCGTCTTGTTTGTAAATTAGCTAGCTAACTGCTTTGCCTACGATGGCTAGGCATTCTACTATTTCATTTCCTTATTTCCAACCTACTCATTCAGGAAATTTTAATTAGTCGCATTGGAAGATAATGAAGAGTCTCTCTTACGTTCATGTAAGCTGTATTTCTGTTCAAAGAACAGCTACATGCTGTCCATCTTCCCAGAATGTTTTTTTGTTTTTCATGTCCACGGCCCAGATCAAAACAGCAACCATAGCCGCCATGTTAATTCTCGACGAGAGGCATTATGGGTAGACTTGGCATATACATGGCCTTGTCTACGATCATAGATGGTCTGCAGTCTGGTCTGATGTTAAGCTTTTATTTTGGGTGTGTTTATAGTGTATAGCAATAGGAACAAAGCAGCCACTCTTTTGTATTTTATAGAAGAAATTTTAATGTGACACATTTTCCCCTTGTTTATTTTTTTCAGAATGACGTTTTATTTGTTCCTTAATTTCAAACTAGAGCCTTTATTTATCCCGAAGGAATTAAGAGTTCCTTATTATTTTTTCGCATTAGGATAGCGAAAATATAGCCTAAAACACCTACTTGCCTAATGCAGGGTAATCTAGTAGCATATATCAAATATAGTGCAATTGTACTGTCAGGTTAGACAAGTTCTAATAACAAGAACGCCGTAGAAAGTGCCGTATAGTCCACTACTGCATTTCATTGGCTCTTTGGACGTCTTGTACGTGTCCTAGCCTACTACGTTGCCTGCGCCTCTACGCTCAAAACTGGAGCAAAAGTATTTTTGGGTCAGCCTGTCTAACATTCCAAGATGTTCCTTGCGGTCCTTGTAATTTTACCTATGCTGTCTGAACTTATCGATGCTAAGCAGAGGGATTTGTACACATTTAAAGTCGTTAATATTAGAGGGCGATTAGTGTCTTTGGAAAAGTACAGAGGTTCGGTAAGTCTTCAAACTTGCAGGGCATGTGGGATTGAGGACTTGTTTTGCATGGTTGCATCCTATTTATTCATTAAGCATGACCTTCGTTTTGTTACGTTTGTGCTATACTTATCTTCCAGTTTGAATAAAACACTAACACAGCACAAAATTGCGGAGTTTGCATCCCTTTCCTCCACCAGTGTCTACGTGGCACCTTTAAACGGCCTTGCGCTTTAGGTATCTGCTCTTGAAATCTCTTTGAAAACAATTGTATAGAAAATAACATTGTGTTAACAGTGTAAGGGATAAAACACTCAGACTTAGCTACATGTCCATTATTTGTAGTCCTTCATTTAAGTAGGGTATAGTTTTCCAGTCATCATGTAGAAGTTCATCGAAATAACACTAGAGGTCCTCGCGAAATAAAAATTGAGGGCTCTTCCAAATAAATAAACTCAAATGATGGGTAACTAAGCCGAGCTTATGTTGGATTTCAAATCGTCATGCATGTTAAACAACTAACAATAATCTTTATATTTTTTTCCATTTGACCCAAATGCACTGGTGCATTTGAGATCTGCTCTTGTTTGAACAAAGATAGCCTACTCAAAAGGTAAACATTTCTATGGAAATGAAACCCCAAGCTTTGGCTTGGGAAGTCTTCCCCCAACCCAGTTCTATCCTTTCATATCTTAATATCACATCCATAATCACTTACTAAAAACCTTCTCTGGCCTACATTGAATGACACTGTGAAATCCTGGCTGTAGAGGTATGTAAAAGTGGGCCAGACGGGGCTGGTTGGGGACCAAAAAAACGGGCCTAGTTTCCCTATAATACATAGTAAAGATGTATTGACATCCCAAAACATTTTCATTGGTAACTCCACAGGCGATCAAGACTGACAACAAGTTCGACAAGGACCTTAAAAAGCTGACCGCTCGTGAATTTGTGGATAACTTAAATGAATGTAAAATGCAGGTGTTTTTGCTTCGCGACTGGATTAGAGAGGGCAAATGTACACATTCCACACTCAAGTTAAAGCATAAAATAAGAATGGTAAAAGTGTAAGTACTGGCTTCTCAATCTAAGTGAAAATAAAAAGTACAGGCTCTGTCATATGTAGGCCTGCCTAGAGGACAGTCTTTGCCGTTGTTTTTGGCGAAGAAAGCAGGCTGTACCTTACAATACACAAAAACAAACTGATGTAATAGGCTAGTCCTTAAAATTCTACTTCACTATAATGGCTTCAGAAGATGCTGATGTCTCATCCATGGAATCAGCCTTAATACTGGCAAGGCTCACTATATTGCTTTAAACTTAAAATACTGAAAAAAAATAATGGAGTAGAAAGTATAGATATTGTTGTGGGGAAAAGTCAAAGTTATTAGAAAAAGTAATACTCAAATAAAGTATACATGAAAATAAACACTTTCTTTTAAAAGACAACAGTCTTTTTTTACTTAAAACTTTGTTACATCTCTGCATGCAGGTTAGAGAAGATCATACATGCCAACCAGGAGTGGCGCACACGCGCACACACACACACATCGCCATCATTAAAACTTTCTCAGTCTTTTTTTATTTTGCTAATATTTTAGGCTGACTGTAGCTAATATTATCAGTTTGACTGTAACCATTCTGACTTCCTCAGTCTGTCCCTGCTAGGTCCTATCTCTCTTCTCCTCCACCTCTGAATCAACCCCAACAGCTACTTCTCCTTCCTCTGTTTTAGTTCTCTGTTGCACACTGGTAAAGCTGACAAACGTATGTTATTTTGGCACATTTCACCATGTCCACTTATAGGCTTTTGACTCTCTTGAAAACTGAATGAAAATCAATGAATGGAGATCACTCATTGTGAGTCAGTGGCTTGTGTGTAAGTTTGATATTCACAGCATGTTTTTCCAAGTTCCTTGTTTTCTGTAAAACAGTTAAATTTTCTTATTTGCAGACCTTTCTCTAACCTTTGAACATGCATTTCTTAGAGGAGTTTGTGTGTGTGTGTGTGTGTGTGCATGCATGTTCCTATGCAAATGTGTGACACTTGATATGTCCCCTTTGGCAGGTATCGCTGGCTGTGAATGTGGCCAGCGAGTGTGGCTTCACTGAGGCACACTATACAGAGCTACAGCAGCTGCAGCGTGACTTTGGGCCATATCACTTCAACGTGCTTGGCTTTCCCTGCAATCAATTTGGGCAGCAGGAACCAGGCAGTGACAAAGAGATTGACAGCTTCGTTAGGCGTGTTTATGGCGTGTCTTTTCCACTCTTCAGCAAGATTGCTGTGGTGGGGGCTGGGGCCAACAATGCCTTCAAGTACCTGTCTGGTGAGCTGGAATGCAGAACAAATGTTTTGTGTGTGTGTGTGTTTGTATCTCCAAAGTGAAACGGGTATTGTTGAGAATTTAGTCACGCAGACATGTGCATCAGTCATAATTGCTCATGTTAACATAGGAAGAGCCACCAAGTGTCAAAGAATTCCATGTGTTTATATGCATGTAAGTAGCATATGGCAGTATCTGTCGGTGTGCTTGCTTAAACTAGAAAGGAATAAAACAAGCTTGTGTAAATGTGTTAACAGATTGTGAAAAAAGAGTGTAAAAAGTTTTAATGTATTTAGATTGCTCTGTAGGTCGAGAAATAATTTCCAATTTATTTACAACTCTGATTCAAATCACAAATGTGCTCCTAGTAGTCCAGATTTTCTTTTGACATTTGTAATCTATACAAAAAGCAAATTTGTTTCAAATTTCTCCATTTGTAGAGGCTTCTGGGAAAGAACCTGACTGGAATTTTTGGAAGTATCTAATTGACGTGGACGGAAAAGTTGTCGATGCTTGGGGTCCTAAGACATCTGTGCAAGAAATCCGACCAAAAATAACTGAGATGGTTCGTAAACTTATCCTAAAGAAAAAAACTGAACTTTAGTGAGCATGTGCCCACTGTAGTCTTTCTTTGAACCACTGTTACAAACTGCAAGACATCAAGCAAGCACTGAGCATCCACACTGCCGAAAGAGGAGCCATGGTTTTTAAACATGATAATCTTATATGATTCTGGAAACTTTTTGATATTTAGGGAAACAGCCTTATGACAACACAAGTTCATGATCAGTTTTTCAATTTCAGTCAATTTTGGGTTAACCTTATATTAACTACAATTTAACACATATGTGTGTCACCTTGTCACATAACATGCAGCAACTGAAGTTATGACACACATTTGTAGACTAATAAAGAACCTTAAATGCTGCAGATTACAGAGTGTGGGTCTGATTATCATACATTATCACCCAGGGATTTGATTGACTGACTGGTTGTTCTTATTCTCCAGCAATAACGGCAAACTGAGTCCATTTTCAACAGTCTTTAAAAAATACAATAATAGGTCAATTCGATGTGGATCGATAGGCCTAATAAAGTTTAGCAAAATTATATTTCGAAATAGTTTGCATCTGAACTCTCCATATCAAAGCTGTTTTAAATAGTATCTATAACAACCATAAACAATTCTGAGAAAAATGCTAGAGATTGTCAATTTGTTCCATAGATATGTTAGATGTGCATTTGCCTTGCTCACATCATCACCAGCAGCAAAATTTAAAAGAAGCTTCACATTTTTCTTCATGGCAACAAGAAACATCAATATTCCAAAGCACTGCTCCTAACCAGTTCCATGATCGCCCAGCTGCATGTTAAATTTAAGCCTTGAAGCCTTAGCACTGTTGTGATTACAAAATAGCTAGTTTTGCCTCATAGTCATAAAGATGGCCTGTTAGAAATGATCAGGGCCAAATTTAATGTTTTAATAAAAAGAGAAACTGTGTTTATAGCCTAGAGAAACTAAATTCTATAAAGGCAGAAAAGGGATTGAATGCCTTCCCCTTTCATTTTGTCATCGTATATAATGGGCTTGTAAAACCCTATTCATAGTTGTTCACATCATTTGGTAACCTCCAAGTTTCACATTTATTTCCACATTCCTGTTATTACAGAGAGTAAAATGTGTGCATCTATCACAAAGAAATGAAAATAGCAAAAGTAAGACAGAAAACGTTTATTGAAAATATACATAAGGTGCTGACAAACACTGCAACCATTTGGTTGACTGAGTATTATGAATATAAATAGCCTATCAAATGGTCAAATTGGTCGTTATACAATGGAAAATTTAATACATGCACTGAAACGTGAAAAAACGTGTGTGTGTGTGTGTGTGTGTGTACTGTACTTTCACCAAGAAGCAAACACTTTTGTTTATTCAGTGTTGTCAATTGTATTGAATTTCTTTTGCTTGCATTTGACTTATTTGTCATGGTCAATTTCTAAGTAAAAGCTGAAAATGGTTTTCAGACAGACCCTCTGAAAAAAAGTAAGAGAAGACCACATTATGTTGTTTAATGGATGTTTAATTGCACATAGGGGCCATGGCATAATGGCCATAGATGTACTTGCTCATGTAGTTGCTGTGTTGTCAGCTTAGGCTTTGTCTTCTTCTGGGCCCAATAGGGGAATATTAACTCTGACCTTTTGGTTAGCTAGCATAAACGTCATTCCAAACTCACATGTGAGGATGTGTAAAAGGCTTGGAGAAGTGTAATTTGACTGGTTAGAAATAAGATGATAATTTATTCATTTCTTTATTTTAGCTGTCTAACTTGAAGGACACTTCTGATGTTGAAAGAATTGTCTGAAGTCAGTTAATTAAATTTACTCAGTTCTTCACATCATCAAATGCTGTTTCCTGAGGAACAAGAGACTGATTACAATTTCAATTAAAATGGGGAAACTGATGAGAAGCTACCACACTGTCTAGCCATGGAGAAATAGATAGCTGTTATCATGGGATGTTTGTATACAGGACATAATGCAAAAATGGGGAAAGCAGGCACCCTGAACTTAATTGTGGGTGCCTAAAAGTAAATGGTATATCTGATTGACAGTATTTATGTGTGAAACTCACACCATGTTGATATGTAAACTCATAAAAGTCAGGAAGGGAACTGTTTTTGCATTGTGTCAATTTGTATACATGGATATCAACAAGAGTGTGAATGGTGGACTCAAGTAATTCAGCTTATGTCTTTAGTTAAATCCAGTAAAGCCACTCAAAGATGGATAGCCACATATGCTGATTGGTTGTGTTAGCCTTTGCTTCTCTAAGCATGCACTCTGTGAGAGCAAGATAATGAATATAAGATTAATGCACATCCCTGGTATAATCCTTACAATTTATTGAAGCTTCACTTATTTTTATTAAATTGAGTATCAACTCTGACTATCTGAGAATGTGGGTGTAATGCACTTTTAAGGTCCAGTCACTTATCTTGTCTTTTGGCTAATATCATGGGCTGTCAGCCTGTCTTCTGGGGAAAGAGAGTCTCATCTCCCTGTCACCCCCACTGGGATGTGCAATTCTTCTGAAGCTCTCGATCCTCTCTCTGTGGATTTTTGCCTGTTGATAGCTAGCAGGTGATAAAGTCTCTCTTCATTAAGAAAACCTCTGTTTGCTCCTGGATACCTCCTCAGGAGGCCAACGTCTTAAGTGGAGGAGCAAGCTGTTAAGACACACAATCATATTGTGGTCATTTGGGATAGCCAGGCCTCCAACTGTGTCAGCATGCGGAATGGAACATTGTGTTAGATGGACAGACAGTCAGAGAGACACACAGACTGAGGGATGTTGGTGGCTGATAAAGAATAGATAGATTGGAGCAGATGAGAAGCCAGCAAGATGAATTCCGCAGAGGGGTTAAAAAGACTCAATATTTGCAAATAAAATCAAAAAGTTCATTGGTAATCTTCAGGATGAGTAATAGGCCTTTGTCAGCAAAAAGCCATGCAAGTCAGGCTATCCATCTCTGTCTCGGTTGTGAAATTCAAGATCAAAGCAACTGGTCTGAGATATCCTTGGTTAAAGAAAAATAAATTGCAACTTAGGCAACAGGGAAGCTTTCAATTTGGTCTTATCAGCTTAGATCACACTGAATGTAAAATACATTTATTTCATGATGTAAAATGAGTGACTGTTGGCAGGGATGACTATTTACTCAGATGCACTGTGCACATTCCACAATGTTTCTGAGAGTCTGCATTCACTGTTTTGCTTACTGGGTTTTGTTAACAATACACCATGATTATTTGGAAACATAAAAATAAAACGAGGCACAGTAGTGCTTATTTGTAAAGAGAGCCAGAATCACAGCAAATGTATTCTGAATTTCTATTGTCACAGTGACAACTGTCATATCTTCACTGCTACTTGTAATTTCACAATTTGCTTTGTATTCTAGTAAAAGAAAAACACTTAACAGAAAGAGAGAGAGGGTGAATGAATGATTAGATTGAAACGGCATGCTTGATGTTTGATCACAAATATTTTATTTCTTTGTTCCACAGAGCTAATTAAAACAAAAAGTTGTCAGAACCCCTAACTCATCTAAATGATCAAATGAAGGTGTTATGTTACTAGACAACCAATACAGCTAAACAGTGCTTGCACTTTTTCCATTGTGTCAAAACAAAAGAGTTTTTACATGCATGATTTTATTAAGCACACTTTCAAGGGCTGCACTGTCCTTGCAAATTATTTGTAAAAACCTGTATTGAACAATACTGTAAAACTGGTCCTCATGAAAATGTGGTTTTTAAAAGATGAAATCCTTTTTTGTTCAGAACACTTCAGAAAGGAAATAAGACCAATCAGTTGTTCATTCATGTATATTGTTTATTCAATCAATGCTTATTATTCTTATGCTGAATAACCCAAGGAACAACAACCATGCGTGTGGGTGTGAGAAGACACATGAGACAGTTCTGAGGGATGAAGTGTCACTGGATATAAATAACAAGTGCTAATCAATAGTTAAATTGTGTGGAGAGATTGATTAGATTGTAGAGGATTGACCCAAGCAATTTGTTATTGTTAATTTTATTTCAGACATAAGCCACAGCGACACCACTACACATGGGTCTCCACCAGCCACGCCCACTCATTACTCTCAGGTTTAAAGAGTTTATTTGTCACATACTACTACTACTGTAAAATATGTAGTGTAGTGCTGCATAAGGAAGAGAACTGAAAGTGTCAGGGGGTTGGCCTCTACAAGGCATAACTGAGTCCAAGGCACAGGTAATTTACCAAGACAACGAATTTATTAACAAAAACAGACAAAACAAAAGAATAAACTTACAAAGCTGGCGAGAATCAGATGCTGCACAAACATGCGTGAACACAAGACACCCAACATGAGACAATGAACCAACAAGGACTGAACAAACATAGGGGTTTAAATACAAGAGGTGATTAAGAAACAAGACACAGGTGTGACAAGGCAGGGCTAACTATGATACAATAATCACAAGACAATACAGAGTGCAGGTGAGGGGTGGAACTAGGGGGTCAGGATTTGTGTGGTTAGCTTCAGCCAATTAGCATGCCACTTCCTCGTCGCTATTTTCCATAAATTACATCGAATCCGGTACCATTTTCCAAATGCTGATTGGTGGGTGACCAAAACTCGACTCATGCACTAGTTTAGTGTTTGGCACGAGCTCCATCGCTTGTGCATGTTGATGATAATTTATTCATAGTAGACGCCTATCAAGAAACGCCCATTGGATTTAGACCCACAAGTTCAAGACCAACAGCACGTTAAAAACAAACCACACATAACATGCACTCTCACCATGCATGTTCTTGTAGAAACGGCACCAAAAAAGGTAAATTAAGCCAACCAATCATATTAACATACACATTTGGGGTTGGCATTAAGTTCATGGGAGTGCTGCTAAAGGCAGGACAAGAAAACAATGCGCGTTCACACATGAAGTAAACATCAAATGTGTAACATCCAAAGTACCGTGTGGACGGCCAATTCCTGTCATCCATATAGCTTACTGCTCAACCTTACGTCAATCAGTAATGCATTAGCCTATATAATTGGCCAAGTAAAATGGTACCGGAAATAGGCTTCACGAAACTCAATTTTAAATGATGAAAAAAAGGTTCAATTTTGGCGGAATTTCCTAGCCTAGCATTTCTCATTGAAATGAATGGGGGCGGGACTTGGTCACTTTCTCCAGGTTTTATAACACCTCCATGGGTGGAACCAGGTAGAGTGCCTTTAGTGGGAGAGTGGCGCCACCGGAAGACCGAGCGCTTATTGTCACGTGGTCCATGTAGCCCTCAAAAAGTTCCACTTAGTGCTTGGAGGGCAATTCAAATCAATAGGAAATCTACGACAATCGGTAAATATGATCAACGAATGCTTTGCTTCGGCACATTTGTACAGATGTATTAATTAATTCGAACCATGTTAAGTTTACTAAACATGTAGAGTCATCAACAGCAATGTAGATCGTAATATTGCCCGTTTTTTTACTTCATCTTACAGACTTAACAGTGTCATACCAACCATTGACTGTATATAAAGTCAATAAAACCATCAGGCGATGAAACAGTGTTTTGTTAAGTGACTGGGCTCACAACGTAACAACTGTTCTTACAGGAAAATGTTATATAAAATAAATAATATTTAAATTCAAATCCGTGGCAAATAAAGGTTCTGGTAACTTATTTATCTAGCCTACTTCGGTAAACTGCATTTTTCTTGTCAACCAATTGATGTATAAAATATGTATAACCAATTATATGATAAATAAAATGCATATATAACATTTAAACATGACAATGTTGTACAGTAAACCTACCTTTACCATCCGTCATCATTATCCATGTGTGTTGACCGAACCTTTTATAAGTTTATATTCACTAAATCTATTATGGTGACAATCCGTCAACATATTTAACTACTTGTGACAATTTGATTTCAATGTGCAACTGCATGGAAATGACTGTTTAAACATCTTATCTTGAAAAAGTGTAGCTCGTGTTTTTAGGACTAAAACGTGTTGTTACATACAGCAAACATCTCCTCACAATCTGCTAGCTGCCTGTCCCCTGAACACACTGTAAAAAAAACAGGGTCTCTGTAGACAGCCCAGGCTCCACAAACGGCAACAAAAACACAGTGGGCAAACCTAGCATAACAAACGAAAACGAAACATAACAGTGTTCCAGACAATAAACGACAAGAAGGAAATGCACGTTCATGAGTCTTTCAGGAGGCATGGGGGGGAGGGGGAGGAGATAGCTATCCTCCGTTTTGTTTGACAATACTTCGAACGTCAACAAGAAGTGACGTGAAACAGCATCGCTTTGAGCGCCTTTAATGTGCTCCATTGAATTACATTGAGTGTCGCTTATCTTATGCTTACTTCCTGGAACTTTTGAGGAGCGCCATTGCTGTCAAACACCATTACCATTGCAGTGAATGGAGTTGTCACCACTCTCCCACTAAAGGCACTCTAGAACCAGGGAAATGATTGACACAGGAGGGAAGACAGAATCACATGACCACATCAGGAAGAGGACAGAGAAAGGCACACATGGCAGGATCACATGACAACAGAAACCAGGAACTAAAACAGGAAGGAAACAAGGCTAAACAACTGAACTAAAACACAAAACACCCAAAACCCTGACAGAAAGTTAATGAATGAAAAGTTAATCAATAGACATTGATCTACATGGATTCAGCCATTGAGTTTTTGTTTTTGAAAAAAAAAAAAAAAAGATTATCTCATTATTTCAAGATACTAAGTCGTTATTTTGAGATATTATCTCGTTATTATAAGATATTTTTATTTTTTTAAATATATATATGATCTTGTTATCTCATTATTTATATTATATATTTATATATTTTTATTAATATATTTATATATTTTTATATATATTATCTCATGAAAAAAAATATATTTTAATTATCTCGAAATAATGAGCCAATGTCATACAAAATAACAATATCCTTAGCCCACTCTGTTCTGAGCATTTAGCCTTCTGGCTCTGCCTAACTGCTTGTGCTCATGTTCAATCTCAAGTAAACTAAATTATTCTCTAATTATTGTGGCTTAAGCCTGCATTGCTTAATAAGTAATAAAACAGATACATGTTTATGTAAACCTTTAAAAAAAACTCCAGCTATAGTGAAGAGATCTGATGGGTAATATAAGAGTGATTATGTGGGGTAAATGTTACTTTTACATTGTGATAAAGGTCTCTTCTCAATTTTCAGATATATATCGTTGGCTGCCTATTTTTATCTTTTTCCCCAGCTCTTTATGAGCACTCCGTGAATGGATATATTTCAGTACATAGGAAAACAAATCAATTTTGATTAATACCCTGTACAAGGACATTTTTTCCATAAAGAAAAATATCAATCTTTTCTGAGTTATATTATATTGTTATATTTTCCAAGTGGATTGTGAAGGTGTAGCAGATGTATGACCAATTGGTATCAGATTCAATGGTCACAATTTTATCATTCTTGTGCTGTTCCTTTTCACATAGCTCTATCTGTGCTGTCTGACTGGGAAATGCGAGGCATTAATATTGTCATTTATTCACAATCTATTCATTAATCTTTGTTATGACCTGTGTTATATGGATTATTTCAGGAGTTTGATCAGCTGTTCCCACAGGGCCTCCGTTTACACATGGCCGTTTGTTGTGATCTAAACGGAAGTGGGAGCGGTTTGAGACTGAAGACATTCAGGCAGTCTAGACTATCCTCAGTTTTAGCGATATCAATGCAGAACTTGCTGCTGTGTACCGAGGCTGTGGTATATTTCGGTGATTGCACTAAACAGTTCCTCTGTAAAGATCTGATTCATTGCACTTGAATTGGTGAAGTAATGAAAACAAATTGGTCAATCCATCACGTCTGGACATCATATAACCATACAGCAATTTCTATGTAATATTACACTCCTCTGGTGTTTCAGGTCCCCAAAGCATATTATCTCTGTCAAACGCAACAGAGCAGAAATGTCCTTTGCCCTTTTACAGAAAATGTCAACCAAGAGGCAATCACGATCAAGATACTTTAATGCATCAATACTTTCCATGCATTTGGCTATGAACTGTAAACTTCATATTGATCATGTTTTTATGCTATGCTTTTGTTTGTTTGTTTGTTTTTTAAACAAGAGAACACAGAGGGAACGCTCTGACAATTCATCACAGTGCTGCATTTAGAAATAACTGCTAGAGGCCAGAGAGAAAATTCATACGCAATATGACACACTATAGCCTGCTGACACAGAACACAGGAGCATATCAGCAATGCTTTGGCACTTGCAGGTGACCAAACATGTACAATACACATATATACACACACACTCAAACAAACAAACAAACATAGAAAACAACAATAAACAGGGACAGAGTTATAATTCACAAGCTGACAATGATTTGAATAGTATGACTGGTCTTAAGTGAAGAGTACGTGCTGCTTAGACAAATATACAAAAAGACAGATAATGACAGACAGGATAGGAAACCACATTATCAGTGCCACAAATACAGCAGCATCCAACATTACTTTGCATGTTAACACTTCATATTATAGTGTCCTTGATGTAGTGTGTCTGCATCACTTGCCACTGTACCTATGTTGTCGCAGGCTGTTGAGGTAGGAAGAAGAGCAAGAAAATCTGGAATGTCACTGAATTTGTGGGCAGGAAAAATGTTCCTTGCCTTTATTCTGTACTTTTCCGCTTTTCTCATCTTATTCCTACGATTGACACTAGGTGACCTGGAACAACACGACCATGGTTTGATTTTCTTCAGGACAGCTGCTTTAATTGGATTTTTATGTACCTGCAAATTATTACTACATACAACTCATCACTGTTGGGCAAAACGCTTGTGTGTTTCCAATTACACAACAATCAGTGGTACACAAAATCCCATTATGTATAAAGCACATAATAGTAGAGTACACTTTGGTCTTATATGGCGATTCACGGTGTAGGCACACTGTCACAAGGGCATTTAGACGAAGTCTTAACATTTGGACATTTGGAGTCACAGAGCATCAAAGGGACAGTCTTCATTCCTCCATATGCAGTCGGTGTCACATAAAGATTGAATAAAAATATGAATAGGCTGCACCCCTTTGAGTCTTTGCTGCTATAAGCTAACCGAGCATATTTAAACATAGCAAAATGGAATGTAATTGGCATTATGCACCAAAAACTTTGAAGTTGTTAGTCAATTTTGCAGCATTACTGACCAATAGCTTTGAAATGAGAATGTGGATTCAGTGGTTCTGTTCTCTGTTAAAGGCACAGTCTGGGTTTCAGTTATTTGCCAACTTCTCCATTGTGTTGCAACAGGCAAGATGTAAGACCAGAGAATGCTGTGCCTATTTATGCTGTGCTGTGCCCAACCCTCGGGGTATAAACAGCGCATGACAGTGTACCCACTTTTATAATGTGAGTCAGAGAACAAGAACAGAGAAGTGACACAGAGAATCCTGATTCAGGAAAATGTGGCCAAAGCATCAGGTTGGCTGAGGAGGCTGGTGGTTGTCTTGCAGGCTGGAGAGATGATCAGTGTCTTTGGTGCTGCGTGGCCTCCTCTTTTTACGAGGGTCCGTCCACGTTGATAGTGGTGACAGTGGCCATAAAGCAGCGCTGAAAGAGGCGATCAGGGTCTGGTGGCTGGTTGTCACAATCCAATCTGCTCCGGAAAAAATGCTTGCGGAAACCCTGAGGGCCTGATGCGGTTGAAGCCTGACTTGGACCCTCCCTCGGGCCTGGCTCAGAACCTGCAGTAAGACAGAGACCAAAACAAACCATCTCTCTCACAATCCACACTGACAGAGAGTACACTGAAACACCAGAACTAATAAAGTGGTTCAGTAATTGGGGGGAGGAGAAAAGTACAATCAAATGCAGAAACACTAATAGTATGCACTTGATATGGGAGAGAGAATAGTTTCTCATCTTCAACCATCACCATAAGGTGGCAACCTCAATCTAAGTGGAGTCAAAGAGGCGCATATTGGTTTCTACCAAAGTAATGATTTTTGCCCTTTCCTCTCATGCACAAGCAAACTCAATCTCACAAAACTTGTCTGCAGCCCAGTGTTTTTTTTCAATTTAAAGTCCTGGTAGCAGTTCAAATGCAATCAGTTCTCAGCAACAATAATCTACTCAATTTACATCTGACTGGTGGATAATTCACATGTACTGCTCTGATTTATAGCTCCTGACAAGGGAATATTTAGGCTGATTACAGGGGCATTTGTGTCTTTTTTTCTTCTTAAGAGTCAATAGACTGAGAGTCTGCAGCGTTGTAATTACAAAGCTTTGCTTTATTCTCATTCACGGATAGCCGTTTTATATTCGTTCCTAATTTGCACATATTTGTGTCTAGGGGGAAGGGGAGTGTGCCTATGAATCTAGATCTATTAGCAGTGTGCATTAGGGGCACAGACAATTGTCCACTGAAACCTCTAATTGAGCCAATAGCTAGTGAATACCCACTGGAGTTGCAGTATAATAACGATGTGATGTTATGTTTAATTTCATGTGTGGTGTAGATATTTTCTGTTTTCAATAATTTAACATTTACAAAGCATTTAGAAGAATACAGCTTAAAGAGACAAACTACTAAGAGCTGTTCCTGCTCTGCTTGTCTAGAGCTAAAATAGGAGACATTTAATGGAAACCCTTATTGGCTTGGTTTATGACTCTGGTCTGCATAAAGATGGATCCCACCAAGAGAAAATAAACCACAGAAGCTGTAGAACATTTACACCTCTCGAGCCGCAATTAACCACTTTGCTTGAACTTACTAAGTAGTGGACCTGCTTGTCACGTCGCATGTCACTAATCATTAGTTTAACAACGAAAGAGGACAATAGTTAGCAAAAAAATAAAAGGTCTAAATACAAGGTTGCAATTAGTCTTGTAAAAGGACCCAAAGCATTTTTTAATCAAAGAGGAATATACACTATTTTAACATTCGTTCCTCTAAAGATGTGTTGAGTACAATAGTTGCTTGTCAGCAACAAGCAAAAAACAATTGTACCAATTGTGTAAAATGTATATAACATTGTCAGCTGTGATAGAAATTGTTAATATCTTTTTGTTTGTGTGGCCAACCAAGTCAAACAAACACAAAGAAATGTGTTAG
This sequence comes from Limnothrissa miodon, assembly GCA_017657215.1. Classification (NCBI taxonomy): domain Eukaryota; kingdom Metazoa; phylum Chordata; class Actinopteri; order Clupeiformes; family Clupeidae; genus Limnothrissa; species Limnothrissa miodon. Next base: position 1,147,029 of record JAGFZM010001940.1, read on the forward strand.
CTTCTCACTGAAGCCTTCCCTTTTTTCTAAAGAAAATGCTAAAGGAAGTGGAGGAGTTTTCAGCATAATGTGAGCTACTGTACAAGATGCAAACAGGAGACAACATATATCACACCATCATGTGTTTCCTGAAGATAAGCAAAGAGTCTGCAGCACTGACAACCCAAAAAGCTATAGAATCACTGATGCATGGTTCAGGATGCTGAATGCCACATACCCAGATAGAAAATTGAAAAAAAAAAATGACATTAAATGTCAGCTGAGTAAATGATAACATGTATCTATATAAACAAATTATGGATATTTAACAGACTTTTTTCCGTCTTCTGCTGCCTCAGTAAATCTAGAGGTATAGATCAAGCTACAGCTACAGTCTCCTGAAATTAGACCCAAACATAGGTTATTTAGCAGATATTTCACAAAACAAAGCCAATTTAGAGCTCAAAATGTCTATAACCCCTTCAACCCATGAACTATGACCTCAACCTAAAACTGGAATCGGTCACGAGTGCGGCGTTTAGAAGGCATGGTGAGACCCAGACGCAGGCAGATTGGACACGTAGATAATATTTATTGAACAAGTAGGATAACACATGGGACAAGACTTATGCGTGCTCACACCACAGGAGAACAAGAGTAGAGGGTCAGGGTAACACGACAATGCAAAGACAACGACTGAACTAACACAGGGGTTTAAATACACATGAGGATAGATTAACACAAAACAGGTGAGGCAGGGCGGAGCTAGAAACGAGACAATGATTGAATAACAAGACAACATTGGACACAGGTGGATCAGGAGGCAGAGCACACACTAGGAGAAACATACGGCAAATGGTAAGACGCGGACTGATAGGACAGGAACAGGAACGTACTGAACAGGAAAACACGGACTGACAGGACAGGTACCGGAACAGACTGTACAGGGAAACAGACGACGACAGAACGGGAACTGATCATGACAGAATCTCAGTCAAAATGAAAGATTTTTTGTTGTTTGTCAAATACAGGGTCCCTTCGTGCTTACCAGGACAGAGCGAAGATGGAGCAAACGTGATACATACGACAAAAATATGGAAAGTTGGAACACCATGATCACTCCAGATTGCACACTAGAAAGTCTATTCACCTAGCCTGGCTTGCACAACAAAGCTCATGGGAGCTTAGTCTGGCCATCCTACAATACTAAACGTCTTCTGGGAGGCGGGCTTAACCTGCGTCCATCAGATGCCTGTATACTACTTGACGAATCTACAATGACGAATCAGACCACTCATTCCGATGATGTATGCGTAAGCTCGTTTCTCATTGGTGCCCACAGATTTGGGAAAAATAATTCCTCTAAAACAGCAGCCTGGCCAGACTGACTTGCTCGCAAAATTTAATGTAGCGTCACAGGAAGTATGGGCGGGCCCAGGCTACTATTCACCTTCAGCGCAAAAACCAATGGTGTGTTTTTGTTGGGTATGGATTGTGCACACACAACTACTCAGCAAGAGTGTCAACTTTCACCAATCCAATCGATGACTGACCTCCAGGTTTTTATTCACATTGACTAAACAGTTGGGGCCTAGGATGTCATACACCTGCAATCCAGATAAAGAACTACTTTAAAACAGCAGACAGAAAGACTATTACTTAACTTTATTTTTTACTTAACTTTTTTGTTTGTTAAGAGAAGGAAACACAAATTCTAAAAATAGTATGACAGAATGTAACATTGTTCTGATTTTTCTTACTCGCTGTAAGATTTTTGAGGAGATTGTAGTTTTAACATAGCATTACAAAGCATCAGAATAGTGTTTCCTCTTTTTTTCACGTATGCACACACATGTAATGCCAGTGCATTTTCAGTAGACCCATTCAAATCTTCAGAGTCTTTGATAAGAACTGAATCTTGAGTGACCTTGGTGAAAAAAAACATTTAAGAATGTTATGAGAAATAAAACACCCCTTCTGATGTGACATAATTTTACTATTACTTTTAAAGCCTTCAGGTGAGTAATCCACTGTCAGAACGACCTCAGTGTCCTTGCGTACAGTGCTTCAAAGCTTCCAAGATCACTATATAGTGCTGACTCATTCAGCATTTTTGCTTTGGGCTTTGTGAGAACAGCTGAGAGGATAGTTGGTGGACCACTCCCCTCCCTGCAAGACATACACCACCCGCCTCACCCGCAAAGCCATCATAATTGTCAACGATGCAACCCACCCCGCACACTGTCTGTTCAGCCTCCTGCCATCTGGAAAGAGATACAGAAGTCTCCGCTCCCGCACCACCAGGCTAACCAACAGCTTCATCCACCAGGCTGTGAGACTGCTGAACTATCTCCCCTCCCGGCTTCCAGCCAGCAGTACCACCAGACTGGCAGGAGTATAGGAAGACAGATTGGACTCTATCCACCCCCCCCAACCTACACACACTCCCCAACAAGGAAACAAACACTCTGAACTAAGAACTAAAACAACACTCTTGACTGAAAACAACTACCTCTTTTTGCACACACCTGCTACTATATATTTTAGTATTCTTTTTTACCACTATTTATGTTACTACTACTGCTGCTACAATCTTGTGTTGAACTAAAAACAACAAAAACAACACTGTTGGAACACTTACTATATGTTAAGTCTTGTCTTGTTATATCCTGTATGTTATCTAAGTATAATGCCCTAAGCCTACCTGCACTTTTTTACTTAACATTACCTTATTGTTTAGAACTGTTTTTGTTGTGCATCTGCACTTTATTGTTGTCAACGTCTACGAATGGGACAAGCAAGCTAACTCAGCAATTAGTTTATTTCTTGTTACCTGGCAACAACAGGCTAGTCCCACCTAGAGAACGCCCAGCTACTTGCAGCGTGGCGATCATTTTGCAGCTAGTGTGACTGAGGGGTAAATGTAGCCAGCCTCTGCTGCAAAACCAGCAGCTTCTAAAAAGTTATGAAATACCCGATTAACCAAAGATTTTAGAGCGGAGCACTCTAGGATCTTTGCGATTGACAGCCAGATTTCAGGGCTATATCCAAACAATTATTATGCAACTGGTCAACAACTTTTCTGCAAATGCTGGTCGGTGGTGGAAATAAAGGCTGTGGCTGTCCTCTAGTGATCTTGCCGTACACTTCTGGGAGAAAGAGACTCATTAGACCCTGAAGAGATGTGTGTGAGGTCCCTGTATACAGGCGTATACCTGGTGCATGCAGAGGCAGGCCGTTGTCCAGTCCTCGGGGCTTGGTGGCGATGAAAAGGTAGCAGAGAACACATACGGTAATGACAAAGGCCAGAAGAACCACTGCCGCTATTGACAATCCCACCAGGGCCCCAACACTGAGAAGCAAAAGGGAGGATTGATAAGTACATTCAAAAAAGAGAGAGGGAGTGTGTGTGTGTGTGTGTCAGAGAGAGAGGGGGGGGAGGGAGGGAGAGGATGCAGCAGGTTTAAGTGCCATGGACAGTTCTCATGGACATCTTTGAAAGAAAATGAGAGGCAAAATGCCCAGATTATGTCCTCTGAAGTATTGTGTTCAGAGAAAACACAATGACACTGTTTTTTAGTTCAGCACTATGAAAAAAAAATGTGGAACAAAACAAAAAATGACAGTAATTGTGATATTCTGTACAAAAAAACATGGCCTTGAAGGTGTTATTCCCTTTTCACAATACCACTTCTGTTTATGGCATAGTGGTAATTTTTCAGGAAACATCTGTGCTATTTTTCTGACAGTCTTAAATATAAAGTGGGTTTAGTTACCAGACAAAACCCCAACAGGACATCCTGCAGGCAATCACTGGAGAGCTGTCAAGCTTTTTCAGCTGTCCTCTTGCTGTCATAACTTGCTCAATGTTCACAAGCCTTATAAACACATAGAAAAGTACTATATCTCTACATGTCTATACTATAGTGCAACACAATGCAGTTTATGTATAACAGGCTAATTATGATTCCATTACCCAATATGATACTAACAAATGCACCAGCACCCCTGTTGAATCATGGGCTATAGGCCAGTTCCAATCCTTTACAATTAAAGCACACCCACTGTGCAATGTCACATGGTTTATTCACTAGAGCTTCATTGCCTTGAGATGCCACACACTTTGAGTGAAGCTGTGTGGGCAATACCACTGTGATGGAGGATGATGAGGAACAACTCTTGAGGTTTTTCGGATGATGAAAGGAAATCATGACTCAGTTTCTTTACTTTTTCATGAATGTAAAGAAAATGTCATACAGTTTATCATAACACATTCAATTTATTCTATTAGTAGAAGCTTATTGAAATAATTTATTTAGAACATCCTAATACCAAAGATAGACTATATTTCTGATACTTCAACAACAAAAAGGCATAGAGTAGCAGGCAATGGCAAATCATTAGGCTAATGATTTTTTCAAATGATTTTAATTAGCCTACAGCAGTGGTGTAGTCCAGGGTATGCGCAGGTATACGGCGTATACCCACTTATTTTTCAGTCAACATCGCGTATACCCACTTCTAAATCCCCCTTGATGCGCACCTTTCATTAATGTTTGTCAACGAGACCATTTTTTCCTCAAGGATGGTGAATCCATGACCCACCCTCCTCTGCCTCTAATTGGCTGGCACTCGCTGCTTTCACTGATTAGATAAGTTAACTTTAGGCATGACGATAAGAAGGACGTGGATGTTTGCTGTCCCCTCTAACTTCTTCCCCGTTAAGACTTTATTGCAGGAACTACAAGGGTAAGCTTAGTTAAATCATAACAAAGTAGCATCGCATGCCAGAGCAATTCGGTGCACGGAGACGAGACAGTGAGGATCAACTTGTCTAAGTTAGGGTAAGGATATTTCAGTATTGAAAATCGGTGGCATCTTGCTTTGAATGCGGCGGAGAGTAGAAGTTGTTCCTAACAGACTCACACCTCCATATGTTATCTACCGAAACACTGGATGGTGTCTTCGTGGATGAACAAATTGGAAGTGTTGCCATTAGCGTAGGGTAGCTAGACTGCGTGTTGCTCAGTGCTTGCATATAGTCGCAGTTCTGTCTATTTTTATGTTACCTGGCATCATATGCGCATATTCAACTCCTGAACAGCCGAGCAGCCTTCCATTTCTATCCTACTTGAAATTTACACGTGAAGTGACCTGCAACACCTACACTCCACAACTCGGCCTATTTAATTTTGCGCATAACAAAAAAATTACATATATGAGCACGAGGTCACACACAGGCACAAGGCTACATTACATTTCGCATGCCATGAACCGTACGCACACACGCTCCAAATCAAGTTATGCTCATTTTATAATAGTGAGCAAGTAGAAGGTCAGATTTTTGGGTAAACTAAATTATAGTCTTACAAAAACAGGCCTTTTTTTCTGGACACTTTTTTTAAAAGGTGAAAACCGAGAGTATAGCCATATCTCCTAAACTACATTATAGAGAATCTTGGTTGTTATAACATGAACTTGTTATAACACTTACCCAACAAATTAAAATATAGCCGCATGCTGACAGTCTGGGTGCTGATGACTCCTATCTTGCCATTCAAAAACGCAATTACTTTGTTATCCAGCTAATATCAAGTAGTCTTAATTAGTTTTAATATAAGAGAGTTGGTAGGCTACTACGCACCTAAGCAATCTTACATTTTATTCTAAAAAACACTTTTCAAAAATCTTAACTTTCCAAGTGCCAGCAACAGCAAAAACATCTATCAAACATAGGCTTTTGTAGCATCTATACTTACCTTAGCCACCACATGTATCCATACTCATAGGGGAAAAAGCTGTTGGGATCATCACAGCAGTACTTGTAGTCGCTAAAACCACAGCAGAAAACTGCCCTTACGTCGTTCCCTGGTTTCGGACACGTGGATGCGTTGACAAACTCTTTTTCCGTGTTGTAATAACCTGTACAATCCGCGCTCATACTGTTAAAGATATAGGCGCCAAATAGAGGCGCATAGATTCTTCAGATAGAGTCAAATTGCAGCAAATTGCAAACGTTGTCTATAATTTACCTTCTGCCACTCTTTGCCAAAGCAGTTGTTATGACAAAAATCTACGGCAACACAAGCCTGTGCCTTCCCGGTAACTGAGTGAATTTCGGTATGCATCCCTTTCCTCATCTCTCTCTCTCTCTCTCTCTCTCTCTCTCTCTCTCTCTCTCTCTCTCTC
>JAGFZM010001940.1:1167286-1183632 GCA_017657215.1 Limnothrissa miodon
CCATGCCAATAATAAGAACTAGCAATCTAACATCTCCCTATTATTAAACCTACAACAATGGCAGTAAGAAGGTTCTTAATGTACTTAATGTAATGTGATGCTGTAATTTTGCAGAATTTAATACGGTACAAAATTCTTAAGAACTTTTAAAATATGGTAACTTCACTTACATTTGAACGTGTACTGTGTTTGCTCCTCCATTTTTAAATAGCCCGCTGCACAAACATGTGAACGCAGAGGATTGTGGGTGTTTTAACTTGACGGAGGATCCATCGATGTATCCTTGAAAATTCTCCAGAATGCTCGAAAACCAAGGGCGCGAAAATGGCGCGAATTTCTGAGTGTTCTCAACTTTGGAACAGTGCTTGGCGGCGTTCTATGACGTGGCGTCCCTCAAGGAGCGTCTGTTAAGCATGCTTCCTCCACTTTGGAATGCGGCCTCTATCTGAGGAACTGGTTCTGGCGGATCTCTCAGTGCAGCCGTCGGATCTCACTCTCCACCAGCTGCGCAGGGACACCGCTCTCACCTCACTGGCCATCAGGGCGGCCATTAAAGCCAACGGGCGCTCCCTTGGCTCTTTGGTCGTCATCGACAGACACCTCTGGCTGAACCTCTCGTCCATGCCAGAGAAGGAGATGAGGCATCTTATGAACGCTCCGATCTCCGCTGACGCTCTGTTCGGCCAGGCGCTGGAACTCCATCGCGATAGCTTAGAGAAGACGAGGTCGGCGGCTCAGGCCCTGCAACCCGTGCTTCCTAAGCGTGCTCCGCCTCAACCAGCCGCTCCGGCTCCGCCTCAGACGCGCGTTCGCGCGCCTCAGCGGACGCATCAGAAGAAGAAGGCAGACACCTCGCATTCAGCTTACGCACGCCATGCGCTCTGCGCCTTGCGTGATGTTACGCCCCGAGGGCGCCCAGGTCCTCTTCCTCACTCGCCCCCAGGCAGTAGGCGTGCGATGCGTCAGAGTCATTTACGGTCGAGAAGCACTCCCCCAACTCTCTCGCCACCTCTGTCGGCCTTTTCATCGCTCAGATACGGGCAGAGCTGTCTGCTCAGTCAGACGCATCTGCCATTGTGCGATCGGGAAACTTCTCCCCCCTCTCCACCGACGTCGCTGACGCGCGATCCAGGTCGGCCGCCCCACGGGGGGTCGCGAGTGATGTGCACGGCTTGCCAGCCACGTGTGAGCGCCGGTGGGTCTCACACACGGTCAGCTTGCCATCAGCCCCCACGCTACGACGGGTCGCTGTCATGTCAGTCGAATGCTCTTCAGCTTCACGGGCAGCCTCACTCTCTGCTACACCCGGCCTGGTGACGTCCAATTTGTAAAAACGCGCAAAGGTGTTGCCTGAGGCCCACAACGCGCTCAGGCAGATATCCTGCATGGGGACGCCTTTCCAGAAGGCCCAAGAAGCCGCCACTCCACAGGTGGAGTGCGCCCTGACATGCACAGGCGGAGGAACACCCGCCGCCTCATATGCCAGACGTAAGGCCTCAGTAAGCCAATGCGACATGCGTTGGGTAGACAAGGACTGACCCTTGGCACGTTCACCGTGGCAGACGAACAACTGGTTCGTTTTCCTGATGCTCTGCGTACGCATCAATTAGGCACGCAGCGCTCTGACCGGGCACAGAGTGACGGGCACAGAACCTCCCGTCTCAGGCAGGGCTGAGAGCTCTATGACCCTTGAACGAGGCTCAGTAGACAGCACTTTAGGGCGAGAAAAGGGATTCGGTCACAGCGTCACCCGCGCGTCATCTTGCGTGAACTCAAGACAGTCGGGACTGACTGACAGAGCAGTCAGGTTGCTAACGCGCTTCACCGAGACCAGAGCGAGCAGAAGCGCAGTCTTAAGGAAAAGCATCTTTAGACTGGCACTCGACAGAGGGTCAAAGGGCGTAAGAGCCAGTCCGCGTAGGACAGTGGCCAGGTCCCAAGTAGGGACCGAACGTGTGGAAGAGGGGCGAAGCTGCCTGACGCCCTTCATGAAGCGCGACGCAAGGGGGTGTGCGCCTGGGGAAACGACAGCATAGCCAACGTGGCATGCTGAAATAGCTGCGAGATACACCTTCAGAGTAGAGGGTGTACGACGCGCCACTTAAGTGTATATATCGACCTAGTGGACGTAGCTCTAGCAGCCTGAACAGTCTCTACAACTGCGGCTGACAGGCCGCGCTCTAGGAGACGCGCCTGTTCAGGGGCCAAGCCGTCAGTCTCCACGCTTCCGGCCTGGGGTGCCACAGCGACCCGCGGGCCTGGGATAGGAGATCCTTCCTCGCTGGGAGGGTCCACGGCTGGCCGTCCAGCATCGAGACCAGATCTGAGAACCAGCTCTGAGATGGCCAATGGGGGGCGATCAGGATCACCCTGTGCGCCCCTGCTCTGATCCTGGCCAATACCTGACGCATCAGAGGAAGTGGGGGAAAAGCATAGAGCAGACGTCGCGGCCACGGATGTGCCAGTGCGTCCGACCCTAGCGGCGCATCTCGTTCCAGTGAAAACCATGCTGGACAGTGAGCGTTCTCGCTCGAGGCGAAAAGATCGACTCGTGCCTGCCCGAAGCGGGACCAGAGGCTGTGCACCACGGCTGGGCAGAGGCGCCAGTCGGTTGCACGCAGAACACCCCTGGAAAGGAGGTCCGCGCCTGTGTTGCGTACACCGGGAAAGTGCGACGCCCTGATCGACAGGAAGTGGCGGGAGGCCCAGGTGAGCAGCTTGTACGCCAGGTGAAACAGGTCGGGAGAGCGCGTGCCGCCCTGGCGATTGAGGTAAGCCACTACTGTGGTGTTGTCTGTACGCACTAGAATGTGTTCTCCTCTGAGAAGAGGGAGAAACTCCCTCAGAGCGCAAAAGACAGCTAGGAGTTCTAACACATTGATGTGTAGTCTCCTGGAGGCTGTGCCCCACGTCCCTCTGGCGGGGCGACCGCAGCAGATGGCGCCCCAGCCGCTCTTGGACGCGTCGGTGGTTACCGTCATGCGTCTGGTTACAGCGCCAAGCACGCCGCCTCTGGTGAAGGACAACGGCCTGCGCCAATGCGCTAGGGTTAGCCACATGCGTCTGGATACAAAGATCCGACGGACGGGGTTCAACCTGGAGGACACACCCAGTTCCGCTAAGGCGAGCTGCAGCGGGCGTAAGTGTAGAAGGCCGAGTGGGACAGCGCCACCCGCGGCGCACAGGAGGCCCGTCAGTCTGAGACACAGCCTGGTCGAAACGCAGGCACCTAGCCTGAAGTGGCGTAGACACGCCCTGACATCCTGTAGTCTCTTCGGAGTGAGCGTCGCTCTCATTGAGCGTGAGTTCAGCCTCACGCCCAAGAACTCGACCTCCTGAGAGGGAGAGAGCATGCACTTGTTCAGGTTTACTAAGAAACCCAGATCGTGCAGGTGACGCAAAACAGTGTGAACCTGTGACGTTAGGAGCTGTCTGGAACCCGCCAGCAGCATCCAGTCGTCCAAGTAATTGAGGAGTCTGATACCCTGTGCGCGTAGAGGAGCGATCGCCGCCTCCACGCACTTGGTGAAGCACCGAGGTGCTAGAGACAGACCGAAAGGGAGGGCTGTGTACTCGTAAGCTTAGCCCTCAAAGCCAAAGCGTAGAAAACGCCTGTGCCTTGGGACCATACCTGTGTGGAAATAGGCATCTTGAAGGTCTATGGTGACCATGTAATCCCCCTGGCCGTTGGTTTTTTAGAATATTTGCAAAGCAAACGAGAAGCGACTCAGAAACACATGCAGTAGGCGAGGTGAAAGAGGCAAAGAGGACCTGAAGCGTAAGCGCAGTCAATATATAGACTTTCTGAAGTCACGCAGGGCTGTCTAAGTAGTTGCCTGCGCGCGTCAGAGCGCTTACTGCCCTTTTTTCAAAGGGTTGGTTAAAGTTGACTTCAGAAAAAGTAGGAGATGATAGGCATCATCCATTCGTACATTTCGGCTTCGAAACGAAAGAGAACCAATAATTGAGAACGCAACGCAGCCCCCAGTTAAAATACAAACCAAACTTAAGAGTCTGGAATAAGTAGCCTATTTAGCTAACATAACCAAAACTAAAACAACTTAACAGTGTTGGTAGGGCTGTAACAATATGCTATATGAAACCGAAATCGCGAAACTCAGAACCACAAACGGCAGAATCATGACACCTTCAAACTAGTTATCCTTACCGTTCAGATCCAATGCTACCACATCTTAAAATTATTAGCATTATTTGAAGTTAAAATTATAATAGACATTCAACATAAAACTAGTTAAGAATAAATTATTTAATTTTACCCGTAAGCCTCCTCATATTACGCGTCGTGACGCCCATTTCCAAAAAATGAGCTAGTTAAAGAATGTGAGGTAACGGCAACTAACCCACAGACCGTCCAGTAAGGCAACATTTTTGCTACCCACTGGAAAACAAGGACGCACTCGTGTTTTCGACAAAACCCACACAATTTGCTGTAAGTCAGCGTTTCTCAAAGTGTGGGGCACGCCCCACTTGTGGGGCGCAGAGGTACTGCAGGTGGGGCGCGAGGAATCGGAATAAAACAAGCATTTTATGTCTGTCTTTCAAGGTTACTCAATATAAGAGCTCCCGCTCACAATGGATTCATAATTAGCACGTAAACTCCTTAAAACACATTAAAAGATTCAGGCAAAAATTAAGCCTGCCTGAAACCATATTGAGACAAAATAGATGTCGGCATAAATTGGCACAACGGCTACACAATGTGTGCACCGATATCACGTTTAATGGTTTAAAAAATGGACAAATTTGGTACAAGCAGTGGGGCAAAATGTTGTTTGCAGTATTTGCGGTGCATGTTGCGCACAGTAACAAAATACGGTGAGAGTGAGAATAAGACAGCGGACTAAAACAAAATGAAAAGTCAACCAAAAAGAAAGTAGGCTATGATGCGTTTGCGTTTAGATTCATAGTTGGGGATGACGAGCGACTCATGTGTGTTCTGTATCTTAGACAACCGGCAGCAGACAGGCCTAACATTGCGCAGACACTTGGAGACTTCACACCCAAGTTACGCTGATAAGCCCATCACTTTTTTCAACGAAAACTCGCAGAATACCGTTAGTAGGAAAAGCGAATGGTGAAAGCTGCAATAGCGAAAGATGTGCGATGTCTCCGCTCTTTGCGAGGAGATGGGAGCTGATCATAAAGCTGTGCTGTTTTGCAGTGAAGCCAGGGGGCTCTCCCGTGGCAAGATGATGTCGCGTGTCCTTGAGTCCAGAATGGAGATACAGGTGTTTTTGGAGGAAGAGCGTGTGTGTGTGAGAGAGAATGTTAATTTTTTGAATGGTAAAGTTACATCTGGTGCTATAATGTTAATCTACTGATTTAGAGATGGATGCTGATGCTGTGTGTGTGTGTGGGGGGGTGGGGGTCAGGTCAGGTGGGGCGCGAAAATTCTCCTTCTTTCTAAGTGGGGAATGATCATAAAAGTTTGAGAACCACTGTTGTGTTTTAAAAGTGACAACACCGGTATACGGATGCACATTCTACCACACCATCCTGAAATCAATTTAGCTTACAACCCAATAGCACCAGCCTTCACTGTAATTTATTTCAAGCAAAATTTCCAGCCAATTCAGATCGAGCACAAAAATTGCTAATTGTAATTATCATGGCAATGGATATGCGCCCCTTTTCGATTTTTGAAAGCGAGAGGTTAAAGTATTTACTTTCGCATTATGCATTACCAGCAGGTGCATTACTCTCAAAATGAGCTACAAAAACAACTTCTAATGTTCTCCAAACACGCGCAGTGTAGGAGAGCCTATTCAAGCGAAATTTGTCCGATATACATGAATTTCACAGCAACGTCGACGTCGTTGCCCTGCGCAAGACCGGGGGCAGAAAGCATCATTTTTGTATTGAAACTGTAGATGAAAGCAACATTTGACAAGAAGTTGTTGTGTAGTGAACTGGTTGGAAATGGCATCAAAATGTTCAACATACCTAGGAAGAGGCATCCGTTTCAAGTAGCTTGCATCTTTAATGTCAAATATGTATATAGACAAAGGCTCAAATATGTAAAATGATGTTTGGGTATATGTGTGTGCAAGTCTTTTTGGCTACAGAAGAGGGATTAGTAGACTAACAACAAGTAATAAACAGTACATTTAAGCTGGGCTTTCTCATGGTTATTCTATTACGATAGATGGCTTTCTGCCCCGGGTTTGCGTGCGCAGGCGCAGTGTTTGTAAACATGAAATCCATGTATATAGGCTATTATATAGTTAATAATTTTTATAGTCAATATTTGTAGGCCTATATAGTTCTTGGGAGTTTATTGTTATTTGTTCCATTTAATGATATTTTATTAAATAAATAATACCCATCACCACCACAAAAAAAGGCAAGAAAAATAATCGTGATAGGAACTGAATTGTGGATTTGGTGTATCGTTACAGCCCTAGCCAAACTCTTTTGTTGTTTGCTGAACTTTCTTTGATTTTTCACACTTCTGTTTGGCTTGTTGTCTGTGGTCTGTGTCTGGTCTTTGGTGTTGTAGTGTGAGTACTCACTACTATGGTGCAATGAGGTTAAATCATGCATCCATCATCCGTTACACATTCCACATTTTCATTTATTTAAAGCCACTATGTGTAGGATTTATCTTCTATTTATCTTCGTCTTTTATTAAAAATATATTTTTTATTTTAAAAATATAATGTAAAACAATGGTAATTACCTCCATGAATAAATTGTAGTGTTCCCGTAAACTTGGTAATTTCCATTTATATGTAGATGTGGTTGGGTACCAAATGAGAATATCCATTTTGCGCCGCCATTTTCAAAATGAGGACCGTGGGGAGGACCGTGTGCAGTATACCACTTCGCCGATAGATGGGAGAAATTCTCATACAAAAAAAAGAAAACTTACACATAGTGGGTTTAAGAAATAAATTAAAGCAAATTAAAAAAAAATTTCCCTTGCCGATAGGTCTATGAAATACTGTAGGCCGCTAGCCTGGGCCCGCCCATACTTCCTGAGACGTTACATTGAATTTCGCGAACTAGTCAGGCTTTCCAGGCTGCCGTTTTAGATCTCTTCTGTCTCCCCAAAAAAAGGGAACCAATGAGAAACGAGCATTGGAATGAGTTTTCTGATTGGTTGTAGATTCGCCCAGTAAAATACAGAGGCATCTGATGGACGTAGGTTAAGCCCGCCTTCCAGAAGGCATGTAGTAAGGCAGCCTCGCCAGACTAAGCTCCTAATATCGGTCGTGTTAGCCAGGCCGCGCTATAGGTAGTAAATTTTTATATGCATGGTCTTAAAAAGGTCTTAAAAAGACTTGAATTTAACTTGAAGAAACTTGTAGGAACCCTGAACGAAGCGACCTCATCATCGCCGGCGGCCTTGATGACCAGTTCGTCTGGGTCGTCGAAGTGGGGCGGCGATTCGGACGCGCGGGCAAGGGCAGAATGGCGGGGAGGGAGAAGACCAGCGCCAACGGGGGTTGAAGCCGCCCCTGGACTGCTGGTGGTGCCCACGAAGAACGCCGCTCTGTTGGCGATAGCCACAGGAGAGAGATGGTCACAGGCGGAGCAGAGCTCGGGTTGGGTGAACGCAAGCATAGCATGCTCGCTTCCCAGGCAAATAAAACAGATCGGAGGCCATGTGGCGATCACAGTCGGTGCATCGACGCGTTGCCATCCTGCGTCTCAAGGTTCCAAAGGTAGGGACCGGAGTGAGAAGCTTTGAGCAAGATGGTTTCCAGAAATAGCTTTTAAAAAAGCTTTTGTTGTGGGCTTTCAAAAAAGCCGTTAGTTTTTAGAATATTTGCGAAAGGCAAACGGAGTGACTCAGAACCGCACGTAGTAGGTGAGGTGAAAGAGGCAAAGAGGTCCTGAAGCGTAAGCGCAGTCATGATATAGACTTTCTGACGTCACGCAGGGCTGTCTAAGTAGTTGCCTGCACGCGTCAGAGCGCTTACTGCCCTTTTTCAAAGGGTTGGTTAAAGTTGATTTCAGAAAAGTAGGAGATGATAGGCATCACCCATTTCTACCTTTCGGCTTCAAAATGAAAAAGAACACTTCCTTGACCCCGCTCTTGTCCCACCCCCTAGGACAACTTCCTGGTTTTGAAACTGAATGATAGTGAATGGGCGGCTTGATCGTTCTGCGCCTCCAGTGTTTCTAGCTCAGTGAGCAATGCCCAACTTTATGCAAAAGAATGCGCGTATCGCGATGTGAATTTCCAATCACAGCAACAATGCAGGGTGCTCCATCATGACGTACAACCACAACTTAGCATTTTTTGGTTGCTATGTGATAACATATTTTTATGGCTTTTAATATAACTGCTTCCCACTGTCATCAAGACCACATGACTGCTCAACTAGAAAATTTTGTAGACAAAATGTAGTAAAATTAAAAAAATTGAACAGGGAAACATTTTGAATCATTAACTGTTTACTACCTCCCCGCCCATCTACTAATGGAAAGCTTCTCCCAAAAACCCAGCGGCGCGAGTCGAAGGGGGTTGCATTGTGTGCTAGTGGATAGCTGGCGTTACACTTCTACCAGATCTGTAGTGTTGCATTGTAGGAAATTAACCCACACAGTTAAAAAACAGTACTTCCTATCTCTGTGTGATAATATATTACAATATAACATTACAGTTATGAATAGGTGTCTAAACCAACATGTGTAGACCCGGGCAGCATCATGAAAGTGAATCTAGTTTAGTTTAACTAAGCTAATTTCTGCAATACAATATGTTATGGATTCTGTTACTTTTAAACACTAATTATTTCATTTCGTTTTTACGATATTATATAACATATTTGAGTTTCCTTCAAAAGCAAATAATAAATCAAACGTACATAAAATATTTCCCCCCTCACAGTTAGGATTAAATAAACACAGATGAAGAGCCATTCCAAATAGAATGTCTACTTCTAGTCCTTCAACAAGCCCTCACAACCTTATTGAAAGTCATTTGCAATCAATTTCACAAGTCACTTTACAGGGCCTAAGCATGGAAACACAAAAGGAGAATTTATTTTGCTTTCAATTCACAAAATGGGCTAGTCCTTTAAAAGAATTGAATTAAGTGAAGAAAAGTGGCTTATTACATGCAACATCAATTTCCATTGGGAAAACAGATGCTGGAATGAAGTGAACCAAAGAAAGGCATAAATTGGCAGATAATTAGCAACATGCCTTTAGGTAGACATAGCCAAGACTAAAGAAGATTTTGTAGCTATATTACCAATCAGTGTATGTATTTTTACAGCTGTTAGTCATCTTTCACTTGGATTAATATTTGCATTCAAATTATGTTTTCATATTGTCATGCCCCCCTTGTTTGTTTCTTGTCTAGTGTCATCACAGTATTCATCACCTGGATGTCCTCATCTACTATATTTTGTGCTCCTGCCATTATATGAGGTCAGTCATACGTGTGTTTCACACCAAGCCTGAGTGGTGTATGTCTGTGTTACCACCCCAGTCTAGGGGTTAGGGACGTGAACAGAAAGAGCACAACAACGTAAGCATTTAAATTTAACGGGTTTATTAAAGTGCAAAAATTATAATAATAAATGTATCTGGTAAAGTGGAAAAAGTAAAAAGAAAACAAACGAAGGAAAAACCAAGGCCTGAAGCAGGCCTCCCACAAAACCTCAGGCCTTCTCTCAGGCTCTCACCCGGAGAGCGAGGAGAAGTGAGGCTATGGGCTAGTCGGAAGCGCTGGGTGTCGGCCCACACAGCGCGTAGGAACAGAGTGGCCAACATAGGGCACGGCAATTTGGCAATTTTAGCGATTTGGCTACCTGGCACCTTCTTCAGCAAAAATATTTGAACAGCAATTGCTTTGTGCTCATCACATGTACAGTAGGTTTTGTTCGAATTATCCTATGTTTAGATTTTGAAGGAGGATATAACAATAACGATATGCATAATTTGTCAATTCCAAGGAAAAAATAGTTTTCTCATTTAACCAGAAACAGTTTGTCTAGAGAATTTTTGCTTTAACAAAACCCTTGTTACATGTTGCCTGACTATAGGAAAAAACACCTCTCTTTCCTTTTGGGTTTTTGGTGTAAACCAGGGGTGCGTTTCTCGAACAACTATGAACCTTAGCATTGGACCATCATGTTACGATCTATGGCTTTACTACATAGCATGCCACGTACGGGTGTTTCTCGAACACCATTGTGACATGAATATTAACATGCATTTTAACTACTATGTTGGTTTACCAGCATTGTTCTTACCATCATGTTTGCAGATGTGTCGGAAACGTTTGGATACTTTCGGGTATATTCGCTTGACGTTGGACCATAAAACATGGCCTTTTAACGGTATAATTGGCAAATACACACCTTTTTATGCCAAAATAAGTAAAAAGTTAACGAGAACCTTAACCTGCTAATTTCAAAAAAGTGGTCCGTGCTACTGAGACACTTCTGAAATGATATCGAACCAACTTCTTGACGTTGGCAATTTAGCAAGCTAACGAAAATCATTCAGTGAATGATCTGACTGGACAAAACGGTTGTCTTTGACTAGTTTACAGGCCCAGTTGTGTCTCGAACAGGTGGTGTAGTGGAATAGTTGCGGTGAATGGAAGGCTGAGTGGAAGATTGGTGGGTTCGAATCCAAAGCCTGATGAAAATATTTATTCATCATTTAGTTCTTTCTTTACATAGCTTTATAATTCAGATGCTATGAAAACAGAATGTTTTACTGCATGTAATAACTACTAAAAACTACTTGCGCCACCAGCTGTTGCAAATCATAAGACACACCTTACTTAATCATCTCAGCCTGCAAGAAAACATAGAACAACAAACATGTACCAAACATCCCCTTTTAAACCGTGGTTTACGTTTCACACACACTCTTAACCCGGATTTTGTGTAAACCAAAAAATGTAAGCAGTCGTTACATATTCTTTATTGTTTTTTCAAAAAAAGTTGTTATTACTAAAAAATATTAGTTGCTTGCACTATTTAGACAAGTAATTGACTACACTGATCAGGTTAAGAAGACATCACTCACTATGTTACGTTTTTGAAAAGGAGGAGGGACTTGAAGCAGGTTGCGTGAGCAGAAAGCTGAGTGCCTCAAGAGGTGGGTTGACGACGTGCATAACGTTTAATCAGAGACGGCTTCAAAATGTTTTTAGGCTAATATGTGAAAACAACGTGGGAAAGAACGTGGAAAAACAACGTGAATCGGTGAGATTTCAAAGAGTATTATCTGCAGATATCTTTCTGGAAAAAAAAGTGCTAACCCAGAATATAGACCGATGTGGAACTCCAAAAAGATGGCGACGATGTGTTAATGTGCAGACGCTTTTTTCCCTGTTGGTTCTTGGTTTAGATATAGGCTAAGGTTAACTTTTAATTCAGCTATTTTTGTCATTTAATATATCGTAACCTTATCCAGAGTGCTTTTTTATGCTCACAGTTTAGCTACAACGTTTATTTCGTTAACTTTATTTCTTTCTGCTGGTTAGCACTCATGCATGTAGCCTAACGTTGTAGTCCATGCACATACACATGCTTTCCATGTGGCTAATGCTAGCGTGTGTATTTGGAATTTTATCTTTTATTTTTCTAAAAGTTTGCTTATGCTCTGTTTTCACAGGTCCATGTGAGAAGATGAACTTCGAAGAACGTATTGCTTATTGCATAAATGCATGTTAAAAAATGTCACTTGTCTTTTGTATGACAAATGTATATGGCTGAATACACTACTGTTTTTATGAGCAATAAAAACATTGGAATGCATTTAGTTTATTTCTTTAACTAGTATTATTTCTTAATTATAAGGCATTATGTAATATAATGTTTAACAATCCTTGGAATTAATATTCAATAAGGTTTTTTAATATAAATTGGACACAAAAAATTGTGTGAACTAATGGTTTTCTGTAAAGACTACTAATGCAAATCCACTGCACCCACTAACATTTTTATGTTTATAAAGCTTAACCCATTTAGTTTTAGATGTTTTGTAAAAACTAATCTTGTTTAGTGCAACGGGTTTCCACGCAAATTTCTAGTAAAGTCAACTAATTCGGGTTAAGAGTGCACTATTAACCATCGCAATTGAAAAACAGGATGCCTATTTATCCTACAACAACTTATGCAATGTCATGTTGCAAAAGCGTGCATGTCTTGCCACATTCCAAAAGTTAGGCCGCGGTTTGTCTGTCATTTCTAAGCGCCCTCTGTCGAAGCACTAGATACTAGCTTGCTACGGCAGGTCAAGAGTCATAGTTGCTACTTGCTAAGTTTACGATCAATCTTACAAATGCTTGTCTGGATCACGGCTTCGAGAAACACCTGTGTCGTTGAACTATACATTGTAACATGTATGTTGCACCTCCATGGTCTGTACAATGATTTCGAGAAACAGTTTCATGGTTCCAAACATGTTAGTAGCTAACCAAGTTAGCTAGTAGGCTTTCAGGAAACGCACCCCTTAGCACCAATAACAGTTTGAGCAGAATGAGATGGTGCCTCCCTAGCAAGCAATTACAGTATGTTTTGAGTCACAAGCTGAGGTTACAGCTGAGGAAGCATTAGCACCACTGGAGTGATCCAAGGTCGCTTTTGGAGTAAAATGTAAACATGAACACCAGCCTGACTGTGGGGTCAAAAATATAAGCCTAGGAAGGAACAGATGTTTCAACTACATTCAGTTACACCATAGGGAAGGTATAGTTTATGAAATACACATTTGAGAAGACAAACAAGGGATATTTGTTGAAGATATTTGTACATATACTTTTGACTACTGCAGAGTACATGAAATTGTGAATTTGTAGTTACTTTAAATTGAAATTTCATTAAAACAAAGTTCAAATTCGATATTGACGAACACAAACACAATATTTTTGAAATTCGAATGGAAATATATCATTTTTATAAAAGGTCTCTTCATTTGCAGTAGGCCCACGTTCTCAAATCCATGTGTTTGGTACAGTATCATTGAGTGTTTTGAAAGGCGCTTGAAATGAAATGTATTATTATTAGTAGTAGTAGTAATAAGCACCTTCAATTTACAGCATAGCAATTTACAGAGATGTGACTTTCCATATCCCTGCCTCAGAGCACAGTGACTGACTAATGGATATTGCCAGAGTGAAAATAAACACACACATTCTCACTGGCCAGCACACATACATGTACACACATACACACACACACACACACACACTGTAGCGCAACATGTGGCCAGCAAGAATGTGGTAATTTATGGATAAACAGTATCTAAATGCTCACCTGATTTCAAACATGAAAGTCACGTCAATTGACAAGTTTGTCTTGTGTAATGCTTTAAATGAGAGCAATTTGTGGAACCCCAAGTTGAGAGGAAAATGTTTATTATTTGACAGGGCCACAGGCCAAAGTGTGATTTTAATATTCATTTGAGATTTTTTAACAAAGATCCCTGATGGAAATCAATCGTCTATGTCAGGGGTAACGAACTGGCGGACCCCGGTCCGGATCCGGACCCATGCACAATGACATCCGGACCGAGAAAAAAAATCTGTCTCTATGCTCTTTATGTTTATGGTTTATGTCCGTTTTGGGCTGTCAGAAACGGTTAATTTAATTCACAGAAAAAAATAAATCGCCCATCTTTTTCGAACTACAGAGAGTTATCCCATCTTCAGAGTTGCAGATTGAATTTACGTACGCACCGATCAGTTTGCATATTATCACTATGACAACTGCGACGTCCAGGTTTTCCCTCAAACAGCGATTTGCGAACAGTTTCTTTTGCAAACAAAATCATGGCACGCTCCAAACATGGCAAAAAGCGAAAGGTGGATTCTGAAAATCGTGAATTCAAGGGCAGACAGAATCCACTAAACTCCGAGTTAAGGACTGGAAAAATAAGCCAGACGCAAGCATCATACCAAGCAACACACAGGTCAGCCACACAACATATGAGCGTACAACTGAAACCTTCACTTTGTGGCATGGGTTTTAGCAGAGAATTTTCAATATGGGGAGAATGTTCACTCTCAGAATCCTTCCGGGTGGAACTGCAACAAGAAGGAGCTCCCGAGCAAGTGATTAATGAATGGGTGGCAATGGAGCGGCACCCCCCAATACCACATTTCTCTTTATATAATGTTTTCTCCTAAAATTGCATTAATGCATGCGATGCAGGATAACTTGACTTGACAATTAGTTGACCAATACAATTTTTAATATGTGTTGTTATTCCTAAAAACCCTTTTAAAGTTTACATGTCACGTGACACAAAAGCAAACCACTTTACAGCAATCGCTACTTTCTGCCTCTGTGACAGTCGGCAGCTGTTGCCAGGTTCAGCTCATGACGGTCGTAATCAGTCGTGATTTCTCGCTGACCAACCAGCATCCATGAGCTAAATGCTAGCATGTTACACAGAAAGCGGCCCATTCTATGACAAGCAGAAAGCACATGAGTGACTTTTTATTTCATTTCTAGTGGAAAATCTGTACTCAGGTAGCTACTACCACAACGTATATTAAGAAATTAAGTTGTCAACTGTGACAACAATGAGGTTTAGCCGCTTAGCCCCATAGACTACAATTCATTTTTCACTTGCTCGACAGCAAAACTAGCGGAATTTCAACAGATTGCAGGCAAAATCCGGTACAATGGAGTTAATAGAGAGTGGACCGGCTCCCCGTAGACGGGCTCTGGTTTTAGGCAAGCACAAAGAACCGTTCTCTGACGCAGAAATTATGAATAAGTGTATGAATGAAGTAGGGCTAGTAATTGCTATTAAGGAACTCAAAAAGATAACGGCCGGGTTTCCCAGATTTGTTAAGAGGCTCTTAACACTAAGATCTTCTTTGGAGCGCTAATCTGGCCAATGAGAGCTCTTAAAGAGCGCTCCAAAGAAGATGTTAGCGTTAAGAGCTTCTTAACGAATCTGGGAAACCCGGCCAACATCATTTAAAAAAAAAAAACATCCCCTATGATTCAACTGCAGCAAGACTAACTGAATTCCTCTGATTTATTGGACCAAATGAAATCTGCTGTTAAAAAGGCTAAATGCATTTCATTGCCTTTGGGTGCATCTACAGACAACACTGAAAGCCTACTAACTTTTCACACTGACTTCAATACATTGCGCATAGTTGAAATGTTCCTTTTGGGGTTAGGCCTACTGCATTTTTGTTGTTCGGTTCAAAATATTTAAACCATCACTGTTCCGGACCCTGGAAAGATTGGAAATTTTATGAGTGGACCTTTCAGGTTTCTAGTTGAGTACCCCTGGTCTATGTAAATGGAGCAAATGCACATATTTTTCAAATAGGATGCCAGGGATTGAAATCTACCCAATATAGAAAAAACAATTTACCATCATTACACCTGACCAGTATTGGGTAAGTTACTTTAAATTAGTAACTTAGTTACATTACTCGTTACTTCTATCAACAGCTACTCATTTACTTCAAGTTGCTTGTTACTTTCAGAAAAACTAGTAAC
The DNA here is from genome assembly GCA_017657215.1 of Limnothrissa miodon. NCBI lineage: Eukaryota > Metazoa > Chordata > Actinopteri > Clupeiformes > Clupeidae > Limnothrissa > Limnothrissa miodon. The sequence continues at coordinate 1,182,751 of JAGFZM010001940.1, forward strand.
TAAGGAAAGTAACTTGGGTTTTACTCAGAATTCTTACATGTTAGCACTATCCTGCCACAGGTGCACTGTGCCACCTAATGGCCTGAACCTAAAGTATGAGCCTAGTGTGAGTGCAAGTTAATGAGAAAATTAATGAAACTAAAGTAGAAATTAACAATGTTTGTTTTATGCATCACTTTTTTGTCTGTCTGTTTTAATCTACCATATTTTCCGACCTATAAAGCACACTGGCTAAAATTAGGGGGAAATACAGATTGTTTCATATATAGCCTATGCCGCACCTATGTGTTTTAATGTTTTAATTACCGTATATAAGAGACGTAAAGTTCCTGCTACCACAGAGGAGATTGTCAGGACAGAGATGACAGGGAATGCAAAGCGCCCTTTTTAGTAACTTTCAAACTTTCACACGACAAACAGCATTCATGCAGTGCACGTCCTGCAGTCTTAGTAGTGTAGTAGTGCAGTATAACAAAAAACAAAGCTTACAGCGTTTGACAAGGCAATGACATTAAATGTAATTTGTTTTTTAAAATGATTGCTGTAGCACGGCAGTAAAGGTACAGTAACACAGCTGCTTAACAATCTTTTTTTTTTTCCAAAAAGTGCCAATACATACTGTATCAAATTAACCTAAACCAAATTAAAAAAACGCCTACTATACCAGAGAAGTCAGTCATAAATCCTTGTGTCATCATCTTCCTCTTGCGTACTACTGTAAAAGATGCATTCATTCAAGTTTTAGTATTACAGCCCCTGTGTTGTTTGGATTTTTCATAGTGTATTCAGGGGACAGAAAGCAGGCTAATTATTGACAGTAGCCGTTACTAACCCTCAAACCAGGAAACTTTCCCTGTCCTTTCAAACGCAACACACAAAGTA